>CABFPE010000001.1:7380798-7434455 GCA_900660155.1 Hofstenia miamia
GATGGATGAGAGTAAAGGGAAAAAGAGAGTTGAACAGGTTAAGCAAAGGGAAGATGAAGTGATAGACGTTGAGAAGTAAGTGGCGGAAGCAGCAGAACCAGTGGACGCAGAAACTGAAGCAGCAATCAAGGAAAAGATGAAGGAAGAAATAGGTGAGAGAACTAGGTTGCCAGGTGAGAAGTTAAGAAAAGCAAGCTAGCAGTAGAGACAGCAAAGGTCAATAAAGTGTTGGAGAGGATAGATGCATGGAGTGTAACAGAAGTAAATAACTAAGTGTATGCATGCACGCGGGAGGTGCGTGCTGAAGAATGTAGGCATGGAAAGAAAAAAAGAAAGGCAACAAGAAGATAAGGGAGAGAGTTAGCAGAGGAAATAGACAGTTAAAGAAAGTTGACGTAGTCCCAGTAGTTGTAGGAGCACTAGGAGCAGTGAGTAAGAAGCATAAGAGATACTTGGAGGAGCAGTAGCACAGAAGGCAGCATTGTTAGGAACAGCTAGAGTCCTGACGAAAGCTCTCAGACTCCCTGGGAACTGGTGAGTTCCCCGAGCTGAGAGGGATACCAGCATGAAGCTGTGAGAAGTAAGAATTATAATAATAATAATATGAGAATGTTTTATTCGTTTCAATAAAAATTGCAGTATTTCACTTAGTAGTAGTAAGAAGCGCTGCCTATGGCAGCTACGGCCGGCTACGGCTAAATCACTACGGCCAAGAAAGTTACCTTGGCCGCAGAACACTAATGTATTCCCGAATTTTCAAATTTCTTAATAGGCTCAAATATAATTGTTTGCTCACGTGGGCTGCTTAGAAAATGTAATGCACCCATGTAGTCCTAATCAGACTTGCCAACAAGTCAACATTTTTAAGCGCAACTCGGCTCGTTTAAATTTTGAGTAAGCTTAGCTCGGCTCGGCTTGCCGCATAAAGTCTTTCAATGAGACTAAAAAATATTGCGCTCTCAGAATTTTTACATAGCTCTTCCTATTATTTAATAAACATTTCTAAAATAAGATTATAACAAGGGCATATTGAATGATAAAAATAAGAAAAATCTGCATAATCAAATTACAAACAGTACTATAAATTTGCTTTGCTTAAAAAAGGCTCGTTTTGGGCTCGTTGTATATCTGATACTCTGCTCAAGCTCTGCTCGGCTCTTTAGAAGCTCTGCTCGTTGACAAGTCTGGTCCTAATATTCACAGCGAGCCTACGCTAATCAAAATCAGTGTGTATGAAAACGTTAACATTTGCTGCGGATATGCATAAGGAGTTCATTTTAAGAGGAAGTTATGCGACATATTCCTGCGTTTACCCTCGATTACAGCCCTAAATATATAAAGTGTAAAAAAATTTGGAAAATTCAATATCTTTTGTGTGAATTTGAGAGTGAAAGATGCATTTAGATATTCACAAAAAATGGATATTTTTACATCATTACCAACTGATGCTTACATAAACGCTCCATCACTTTATCAAACTGAATTCTTTTATCAATTCAGTAGCCAAATTGATCAATTACTTTCAATGCAAGAACTTCATCAGAGCTGTCGTATTGGCCTTGAAGATTGCAGAATTAACTTTCAGGTGAGGTATTTTCATAGTTTTCATCGTGGAAATTTTCAAGACAAACCGTTATATTTTCACAAATATATACGCTCTATTCCAGAGTTCATAAATTTAGTATAGTACTTTAATAAGAGAAAGCTTTATTTATATCGAGTTCAAAAGGCATTCTTAAGGATACTTTATTAGGATCATTCAACATTTGCGTATTATAGATTTGGATTTAATTCAATTGTAGTATATATTATCTGCGCACTGGTTCACGTCCATTCAATCAGTATTATTGATATTTTAAATGGGCAGAAGAACATGAAGAAGAGCCTTGCAGTAAAGAAGTGACTTTGATGTAAATATAATAGAAATATGAAAAACAGCTAAGATTGTTTTTGGGCATAAGAAACATCCTGAGAATTTATGTCATCATAATGAGGCAAATGATAGCCTAGCCACAAACTTTTTAGATTACAGCATAGACTACTAAATAAGAGATATCGTATTTAGTAGTCTCTGATTACAATAAAGCATTTTATTCTTTTTATCATGCCATTCTAATGGATTTGTGGGAATATCTAAAAATATTTTGGAAGTCTATTTAGCAAATTGATAAAAAACAGTAAAACTAATAATTTATTTTCTTCTTAAAATTTCCAACTGCTTTGCAGCTGGAATCATGTTTAGGTTAACTTTGATTTTGATTAATGATTTGCCTTACTACAATAATTTCGCTATATTTATGCTAATGATCTTAAAATGACCAGTCCGTCGAATGAATGTGGATTCATCACACACTGTTGGTCTAATTAAAAGCTTTCCATCTAACAGTTAACAAAGAATGCTTTGGAAATACCTTAAAGATCTATATATACGAATAGTGGAAATCCCACCGACAGTGTGCTGGGGCCAATACTTTTCTTTTTGGAAGAAATGACATATTCCAGCACATTGATTGTTGTATATACCAATATCCTGTTGTCACATGTCTGTTAAGCAGATATACACTTCAAAATACATTATTTAAAAGTAATTCTATAAACTAAAAACTAAAATAGTTGTTTACAAACGAAACGATCAAGATTTGAAGCAGAATAGTTAAGTAACATGAAAAGTTTGCGAATATTATTTTCTGGTGGCACTTAAATCAAAAAGTAGTTTTGTATGTCTTTTTGACATTGCATTTTCTCTAAATTCGTATGACAAATAAAGATTTCTGATGCTCGTATAAGAAAAGAATTAGAAGTATATGTGTTTTTAATTTGCTTTAATTTAATCTACTTTTCTTGTCTTGAGTTGTATTTAAGTTTATCATTGGTTCCATTAGAAAAACCAACACTTTTACCGGGGTTAACCAAAATAAAGTATACATGTAAATATGTTAAGTACAATACATATTTGGTTGGTTTTAGGATGCGAAATTGCTTATAAAAGTGGCTAACATGTGAGAACTTAGGTACATTGGCAATAAGGCCAATTGCCTATTTAGATATTATACCAATTTTCTTCCATTTCACTGAGTGTCTACATAGTGTTAGCAGTGGCGCGTTTAGGGGGGACAGGGGGCGAGCTTCCCTCCCTCTTGGAGCCAACTGCGAACACTTAAGAAAAATGTTCTGTTTTCCTCAAAATTGAAAATAGTTCAAATTAATTCAAGATGTTATCAATCGATTTGCTGCTAAAAACAGACGATTGCATTTAGTGTACGGTTATTTTTGTTCAAATAACTTGTTTTTGCAATTTTTTTCTACAAAAATTAGTGTCAGCCCCCCGTTTTTAAAATCCTAAACGCACCACTGAGTATTAGAATGCGCCATAATTGTTAATACCGTATAGATTTGCTCTGGAAATTTATTACAATTGGATTTGGTATACAGTTCTTTAACAAAGTTAACTTTGATTGAAAACAGCTAGTTTTCTAATTTTGTATTGAGGGATTCTGAAAAGTCAAGATTTTCATTGGAAGACGGAAAGGTGGCTTTTCTGGAGTTTGTAAGTTCATGATCATAAATATTAAGTTTAAACGCGCCCTATTGTTAAGAAGATATGCAACATTAAAAATTGTGACTTGCTGACATTTAAATGAATTTGGCTTCTATCAAACCAATTTTTCATTTCAATAAGATCAGCAGTTGAAAATGCGGTGCACATGAGCTTGTTGAGTCAACTAAAATGGATGCAGATATATACTAACCCAATTACTGCTACTAAGCAGCTATAAATTGGTATTTTACACAGAATGTATTAAAAATGAATAAGGATAAGACCCGATCTCATATTTTTACTCTAAATGATAACAAAGAAATCGCAAAAAATATGTCATTAAATGTAGGTGACACCATTAGTCCAACGAAATAACATATCCTTGGGGAAGAACTTCATACAGATCTTTCATTTAATAAATGTTGTAGGGATGCATCATCCTATGCATTTAAGAAAATCTTCAAAAATAAATAACTTGTATATGAGGTCGTATAGCCATTTCCAATAAGCATGGAATCTTCTAAATTGCATAAGTATTAATCAACTTACAAGTATTAATAAGGCGTTAAACTGGTCCATGGCTGCAATATTAGAAACCAGTAAATATGATACAAGTTCGAAATTACAACATTTGCAAAAATAATTTATTAAATTTACAAGTTTAATGAATCTATATAAACAAGTCAACAAGTTTTCACAGTCCTAATGGTGTCATACAATGTACTAGCCAAATAAATAAGACATGTATTAATACTTAAAATATATTGTGTAGAGCCTTCAGTAATTTTCTTATAGTTCACATAACAAATATGTGGAACCAGTTAGATTCCCAAATACGCAATGAAACAAATATGAAGACATTTAAAAATTTTGAAACAGTACTTACTAGCTAATCAGTATATATTAGGCTCCTCAAATGATTACAATACATGGCAAGGCAGCATTAAACAAGGAATATATTAAGTGTAAAATATTTAATTTCGTTTGACAAATTTTTTTATTAGCTTATGACCAAATTAATTATATATTGCATTGAAACTAAATACTAAACGATTTTTAATAACATTTTCAGA
Source organism: Hofstenia miamia (assembly GCA_900660155.1). NCBI lineage: Eukaryota > Metazoa > Xenacoelomorpha > Acoela > Hofsteniidae > Hofstenia > Hofstenia miamia. The sequence continues at coordinate 7,385,410 of CABFPE010000001.1, forward strand.
ATGGGTCTTTCGCGAATCTACATAAAAGCTAATTGTATAAAAGTTTACACCACATGAGGGAAATTCAAAAACGCTAAAATAATATATATATATATATATATTTAGGCATTTGAAAATCAAACAATTCATAAATATTTATGTAGGTAATGACCACTATTTTGTACAGTGAATTGCACGCTTCTGATGGGGCGGAGTTCGTGAAACATCTTAATTATACATTGGACGAATGGGCTCCACTTAATCGTCATGGTCAAGAGGTGTTAGCTAAGTGCACGCATCGCAAGTACATTGATCATATGGATGGAGAAAAAGACGTAACTATATCTTTGAGTGTTGAAAAAGGTGGACCCGCACTTCATGACATCAAGGTAATGATTTATGCAATGTCCGAATCAGATTCTATTAATGTTAATTACCGATTACTGACGTCTATTTTGAGGTTCAAAGTTTACTAATTTTAGAAATAATATAAAAAAGAAATAAATTTGCATAAATTATATATTAAAAATAATAGAGTATAGCTTGCCTTTCAATGTTGCAGTGATTATTCTGTTATGAGATTTAAGGAAATGTTAAAGAAAATATTTTTTAGTTCCCAAGGTCCAATGATTGAAGCCAGAATGCAATCCCTTAAGTCTTTACCATTAAAAAATTCATAAATACATTTCACACGAAGTTTGCTATTATTCATATTTGTAAATTTAAAGTACATTTTTGGTTACATACATTTAGAATGCTGTCTTAATCATAATGGATTGTGGAGTATTTGCTATATCAAAAGAAGAAGAACACTATAAATACATTTTGGAACCATACCTACGTCGAATAAAGTGGAGTCCACAGATGCACACTTCATCTTTCGGAAACAATTCTACAACTGATAGTAAACTCATTTACACATTTCTGCCTTTTCCGTTCTACATAAAATCAGTATCTACTAATGAGGTACACGCATTTATTTACTGATATTCAAACACCCTAAATAATCATAATAAAGTAAAATATAATACCACAATGCTAAAGACTTTTTTGCAATTTAACAAAATTGATTATAATATAGAATAGTATTTATTAAAAATCAATTACTACAATTTAACCTAAAAAGGATTACAAATATCGCATTCTTAAAGTCTCAAAAAATTTTGGCTAAATTTTCTTGTAATTTATTGTATATTAGCCTCTATCGGATTTTCAAGTATATATATGCCTTCAGATGAACATAATATGCCAGAATTTTAAAGGGACTAATAATGATCTGTTTTAAATTTTATTCACGTTGCTTTTAAAGGGTTCCTGATTACTGTCAGGTAATATAGATGTATATATATTAAATTTATATCTTTTTGCAATCTTGATATTGAAATCAAAATTCAGTGACTTTGAATTCCCTCAATTTGATATACCATAATATAATACAACATCATAAGTCGGATTGATCAAATTCTGGCTAGACTATTCCTATAATATAATTAACACGTGCTGATGATGAGCAACTAAAATTCTACGAAATATTTAAATAATCCAATGCCCCCTAAATGGGGATGTTGATTTCTATTTGTATCTTAAGCTTTCAGTTAATAGCTGTAATTGCTCTACCCTTGCAAGTTGACTTTTTTAGATAAATAGTGAAAGTCCAACGGATTTTTCAGCACTACAAGCAAAAAATTGAAGAAAAAAAGATGGCGTTTAAGCTAATATTGAGTTGGTTTCGACTACTCGAAAGTCGAGGCCTCGAGTCCTATTTTGAGAAATCACAGGGCTCTGTTAATTGTATGATAAAAATAGATTTATGTCAAACTAAATTCACATATATATCTATAATATACACACATATATATATATATATATATATATATGTATATACAGTCTGTTCCATAAGTCCCTACGTTTCAAATTACTATTGCACTTAATCAATAATACAAACAAATATTATCATTAATATAATCAATACATCTATATTTAACAAACAAAAACTAACATCAAAAAGTAATCCAAGTACAATGCCTAATGGTAAGGGTCGACTTGCAACGCATCAATATAAATGCAAATTTGTAGTCGACGAAAAGTACGTGAATGAATTTTTAAGAGATTCCATTTTAAAGTTAGCAAAAGCATTGCGAATTGCCTGTTTCAGATCCTGAGTTGATCTTGATTTTTCAGCCAGTACACTTTTCTTTATGATGCCCCAAAGAGCGTTATCACATGACTTTAAATCCCGTGACCGAGCAGGCCATGGGATGGGCCCGAACTTCCCTACCCACCGGTTGGGGAAATTGTCATTCAGAAATTGTCGGGTGATGTGAGCAGTGTGGGGTGCGGCGCCGTCCTGTTGCAGATGAGATCGTTCATAGATTCCTCTACGTGCCAACTCAGCAATGAAGTCATTTTTCAGCAACTCAATGTATCGTTGGCTGTCCATTCGATCCTCAATAAAGAATGAGCCAATCAAATATTCTTTTACCATAGCAGCCCAGACCATGATGTTTGGTGGGTGTTGTACAACTTGATCCCAAAAATGTGGATTTTCATTGCTCCAAAAGACCACATTATGAGCTCTGGCAGATGATGTCTGTTTGTATTACTGCTTAAATGCAGTAGTAATTTGAAACGTAGGGACTTATGGAACAGACTGTATATATATATATATATATATATATATATATATTAAATTGAAATATATAACATTTCTCTAAAATTTTCTAAATAGGTTACTATTAGTTATTGTTTATTTTTTATTTTTGAATAGCTCGAACATACCTGAAAAATATTCTAAGAACACATAATCATGTTAGAAAAAAGTTATTTAAAGATTAAACTTTAAGAAATGAAACTGTGAAATACTTGTCTAAATACACAGTGCAAATGATTGTTGTGGTCATCGATTTTCTGGTCATACCAATTTCCGACACACTGTTAAAGATAACATTTGTTTAGATTCAGCTACGAATGTTTCCCGGGGTGAGCAAACGTTTCCATCAACAGCACCAAAGTAATAGTCTTACTTATACTTTACATTTTAAACCAGAAGCTACGTCTCCATCAAAAGGTAATCTGCAATACTATTATGTACTTGCTTACTCGATACATTTTTCTTCCTATAATAAATTAAAGCAAACACTTATATACAAAAACAATATAAGAATAATACTGTGTGTGTACTTTTCGTATAGCAAGTAAATTCTAATGCATTTTAGATGAAATTTTTTACGCTGATTACGTTGTCTGCAAACCACTTTATCACTTTACGCGCTGTGTGGCACTGCGCTTTGTCTTGTTGGAAAAACGTGTGCCTGCCACACGCATGGAACCCTTCAATTTCTCATTCAAAATGTCTATATAAACGTCGGCATTTACTTTTTGCCCCTTATCCTTGAAGTGCAGGGCACCACGACAATGTGAGCTGAAGCACCCCCTCACCACGACAGACGGAGGGTGCTTCAATGTCTTCAATGTATAGCGAGGATCACATGGATTCGACCCACTAGTACGGCGCACATATTGATGATGCTACTTAAACTTTCATCACTAAAACTCAATGTTTTCCATTGCTCGGCAGTCCAATTTCGATATTTTCGGCACCACGCTATTCTCTTCTTGGGCGCTTTCTCCGTTAGCAGTTGTTTCTTGTGTTTTGTTTTGACGGGCATGTCCATATCCTTTTGAGGGCGATGTCATACGGTTCTTACGGCAATATGATCAAATGCTGGAGCAAGAGCCGACTTCACTTCGGACGCTGAAGCGAAGAGATGCTTCTTCACTTCACGCTTCATCATGTTATCAACACGCAGTGTGGTTTTTCTTGGCCGTCCACTTAGCTTTGCGACTTCAATTGGGCCAGTATCATGGTAGCGCTTGAGAATTGAAATCACGGCGTTCTGAGAAATGCCATAGCGTTCCCCAATTTCTTTCTGGGTGAGACTTGAATGCTCATTTAGGGCAATGATAGCCGAATTTACGGCGTCGGTCACCTGCTTCGCTGTGTCCATAATTGTACGAGGCCAACTACAAATGTAATATCAATGCAGCGTGAAGACACGCATATATAAATGTGTATCACTTACTGTAAGCCAATTAAAATAGACGAATAAAAAATTATGGCATTATGTACATAACGACGTTATTCAGTAAAGGCATACCTGCACAGTGCGTACACGCGTATGTACGCACACACGTGCCTACATACGCAATGTATACAATACATAACATACTGTATACAGTGTAATTATAAATTCGAATTCGAATACTGATTGTAATTCCTCTGTCTTCTGTAATATTCATTTTATTATTCTGGGATAAACATTCACATGGGACACAATTTAAATTATAAATCTCAATAGTAGGTCAAAAAAAATAAATAAACTTTTATTTAAAAACGGATAGACATCCGTTTAAGTTTTAAGCACCCAAAGTAGCATGTTGGGCAATATTTTAAGCTCCCGCTCATAGTGAATATGTGTTACTGGTGGACGTCTTGATCTTAAATGATTAAAGGTATACTTTTAGGAATGATGTTATTTAATATATGGTCTTCTCCAATTTAATTTATTTTGTTAAAATGTTGTTCATCACACTTTTTTTATCAAAGTTCTTATCGAAGTATATTTTTCTATTATTTTCATTTAACCTGCTAAACAATTTAGCAAATATTCTGAAGCTCTACCCCAGACAGAACAACTTAATGTTAACTTTGAAACAAATAGGGCTTGATATTGGCAATTTTCCGTTTTTGCGGAAATTGAGATTTCATTAATGATAAATAAAAATAGAACATAAAGGTTCAGCAATATAACGAGCTGCATGTTTAAATACCCAAAATAGTAAGCCTTGATATGCAGAGGAAGTTTTTTTATTCTTGACAAATAATAATAAACTTCATGGGGTTCAAGGAAAGTTATTTCATCATTTGCAATTTCAAATGTGATTTGATTTACTTTTGACGTTTTGGAAAAAGAATTAAAGTAATCATTCAAATCAATTATATCAAATTTCGGAGTTGATTATTTCTGATTATCCTTTGTTAGTAAATTAGCATTGCTAAAACCAGAGATTACTACCAATCTTGTTTACATATGGTTATCTTTTTATCAGTTCTTTGATTTTCCTATCTATCCAATTTACTTCATTATTTCTAAGTTTCCTCTTCAATTTATACTTCTTTTTCAATAGCAATTTTATAACAGGTGTTACATTACTGAAATTCTCCATTAAGAAATTTACAGCTCTATCTAAATTATCACAATAGAATACTCCAGAAAAATTGTAGTGTGAAATATTCTCACAAAATAATCGTCTATATTTTTTTCGCTGATCTTTAAGTGTCACAATTTTTCTATCTTTTTTCGGTATGGGAATGTTACATATTACCGTTTTATGGTCACTTTTTAATGTTGTATAAGTGGTCACGACATCAAAGCTTAAACTATTGTCCAAAACAAGTACTTTATCAAGAATTTTGAAGTGGTGAGTAGAGCAATAATTAATTTGTGTTAAAGCACAAAAGAAAAAATTTTCATCCAAATCCATTTCATTGAAATCACCACACACAATAAAATTCTTATACTGCTTTGATGTTAAACAAAAGAAACATATGCATTCATACATGTATATTACCTGTGTGAGAAACACAATGGTTCTACCGGACTACAAAATTATTAGTATCAGTCCAATGAAATTTTCTGATACCATTGTTCTATGTCATCCTACTGGATTATTTCCTTTTTTGTTCGACATTGGCAAGAAATATAAGTAATAATCAGATGTTCAACGTAGCCAGTTTTATAGATTCCAAATGCTAATTTAAGGTACATTTGCGAAATTTAATCCCTGGCTTTATAGAAATAGATAGATTTTTCCACAGTGCCCTTGTTGCGTACTATAAAGCTAAAGGAACAACGTTTTCATATAAGTGACATTTCTTTGTAATGAAATCTATATGCAAATTTACCTGTAAGTGCAGAGTGTTGGTTTCAAGCTCTTGATTAAGTTTCTTTTGCTTTGATTTGCGTTTTTTACTTGTAGTTGTATGTATATTGATATTTGGTGTTCTACATGGTTCCTACATGCATATTTAATTTTGATAGAGTATTACAGCTAACTGCCGCCAAATTTCTGTGTGCATGTCGACCGAGCAAACAGATTAACATGTTACTTAAGAGTTAAGAATTTAAGAAAATTGGAAAATCGAAATTGTAAATGCCAAGAAATCATTTTTTGAAAAAAGTGAAATAAAGAAACTTGAGGCACAGGGAAATCGGCAAAGGTCTAGCCATAAGAAGTTTAAGGTATGGTTTCTTAGAACAGAGAATTAAGTGAACTCGGCAGTGATGACATAAGGAAATAGAGAGAAAAGGAGAACTTCTTAGTTTTTATGAAACATGCTTTGGCCAGGAAAGTGAGGAAAAATTTATTACACCAAGATCGTGAACGTTCGAGTTAAAATAAATTAGAGAATTATTATCTAGAAAACAGGAGGTAAAAAGGTTTTACGAGAACAAAAAAGAAGAGCTTTCAGTTTGGAGATATTGAATGGAAGCCTTTTCTAAATTTGTTGAATTCATTCAACAAGACAACGTGGACTTTGTCACACTCAATTCTACTCAAATATAGTCATATTTTAACGACAATTTACTCTTGGCTGCACATTTTGAAGCCTTTTATAATAAATATTGCATCTTTCAAACATCATATTCAAAATTGAACAGAAAACAATTCATGATTATTATTGATAAATTTATACTATAAATTTGAAATAAGTACAACTACTAAGGTATCATATCCAACTTGCATAATTTAGGGGAACAAATAGAAACTGAATCCTTACTTAGAGATATGTTTTTAACAACTCTACATGGTGCATTCATTCTTAGAATTAGAGAGGTATCTCGGTATCTTGCATTCAAGCCTTACCTTACAAACGCTAATAATAGCATTCCAGCAGCCTTGAATCTGACAAACGCACAGGTAATTTATTGTGGTTGATCTCTATAATGTCTTGCTTGAATTCATGTATTTCACAAGCTATTTGTGAGCTCGGAGAACTTAAACGAAGGAATTTATCCCAAATTTGCTTACGAATTGACATTGCAGTATCTTTCATTATTACCTAAAAAACAAAAAATGACATTTAGAATCAAAGCAAATTAATGCGCTTGGCGTAAAGTTTAATAAAGTTTAACCTTAGAGGCCATGTGAGTAAAATGTAATAACATAGTAGAGTTAAACTAATAGAACAGCATTGAAATATTAGGCGTGTCCAGAAATATTCTATGTAGCAATTGCTGCGAAAACGGAGGGAAGACAAAAAATTTATTTGGTGACGAATTAATCTCTCCGAAATTGTATATATATATATATATATATATTTATATATATATAATATAACAACAAGTATGTCCAAAGATGAAACACTGCCTATCAATGCGTTAAGCTATTGACACCTTAGTTCTCTGATAAATATATTTACAATATTTTACTGATGTGACAAATTTTACACAGTAGTTTTAAGATTCAATTTACACGTTTGAAAAGTGGCACATTCTAGATACTAATATAGAGGAAGAAAATTGATCCCAGTAAAAGGTTCAATTACTAGCTACTACGAGTAAAACAGTACAAAAACGAATCATTTTCTTGATGATTAGTGCATTAAACCACCTTGGGATATTTAATTTTTAAAAAGTACTTGTTAGCTACAAGTGCATCCCGAAAAAAATTAATCTAAAATATTAGAAATATGAATATTTAAGTGCTTCTTATCATTGACTTTTTGCTAATTTGATGAAAATGAATGTTTCGAACTGACTCGAATCATGACCTACTAAAGATAGGGCCTGGAACCCAGAGCTGCAACCTTGCCTGGTTTTTGGAATAACTGTCCGGCACTTCACGTCAAGGCACGGTTTTTCAAAAATATTATTAGGCACGGCACGGTGTTGAAAAAAATATTTAATTATAGTAACAAATCAGACGAATACAAGTGTAATTGTTGTATTTTTGTTTGACAAATTTACTGTAAACAGAGGTGGAATTTGATCGGATCTCGGATCGTTTCGCGTCGAATGGGCTCAGATCTACATTTTAAAATCTGGTTCAGATCTAAGAATTTTTAATAATTGTGTATATTATAAATTTTGTACATTATGCACATTTATACATTGAATGAATGTTCGTGATTATTATAATCACTAATACAAAAAGTTTTATAAACTCATACCATTGGTATACAAAAAATGATGTTATTTTATTTAATTTTGCTTTATGTAATTTAAAATTTGTAATCAATCTAGTATCCGATTTTAATGAAAAGCATTCAAAATTTATATTTAAATCTCAAATTTAGCTTGAAAAAAAAAGAATTTTCCTGTCACGAATTTTAATATACTCTACTACAATTTTTTTAATGCCTTGCAATATATATTTTGGTTTGCTCCTAATTTGCCATTGTTTGTGCTATTCCTGCTTTTATTCGTATTTGCTGCAATCTAGAAGTATATTTTATCTTGTTGTTTGAAACAACTTTCATTCTCAATTTATAGTAACATTGCAAAATGGTGATTTTTGGATTTGGACGTAACAAAATTAATAGGGCGATAATACCATAAGATACTCAACTATTTATACTCTATAAATATTTTATGATTATATTGAGGGTAATAGAAGAATTAGATTACTACAAAGCTTGCAAATAAACAAAGAAATTAATTTTGTGGAGTTTTGGCAGAGCAATCATCAATTTCCATTCATAATCAAAGCCACGCTAATCAAAAACGGATTTGCTTCTTGTGGGAGGACAATAACAGATAAAGAAGCAACCTATTTCAAAAATAGATGGAAATTTACTTAACATTTTAGGCCCACTTTATCATTGACAAAAACATTTCTTGATTTGCTTTAACAAAATTGATTGTATTAAATTGTAGTACTAGAAGAGTATTTGATACTATTTTAATATTTTAAAATTTAACATTAATTTTACAACACATTGCTTTTAATCTATATAGGATTTTTTACATTTGAGTTGATTTGCATGAACTTTTGCGTAAGTTGTCCCATTTTACCAATACCTCGGTCCAAGCCCGTCAATGTCCTCCTCGGTATATCGTATCTGAACGTTTTTTATTTCAAGAAGACAGTGTTGAAGCACTTAAAATTTTCTATTCGCATTTATGTTCTTGAGAACATAAATATATTTTAAGTCTACGTTTATATATTTTTAGAATATTTATATTCGGATCCGTTTTAGTTCGAAAGCTAATTTTTTTTAAAAATTCGGATCGGATTCTAAAATTTTGGATCCGATTCCATCTCTGCTGTAAATGTTCGAAAAAACAACTTTTACGCCAGATTCCTAAAACACGAGTATGCATCCGGGTTTTATATAAACTTATTATGATCTGCTTCCATTAATGTAATGTGCATCAAAAATAAACACCAAAACATTCATATTTATTAGAAGTAAACAGTTAAAAACTTTATTTTTGAAAAAGTGTTGATATAAGGTTTACTTATTCTAATTAAAGGTATGCTATTCTAACAGTACAGTATGGACATTTAAATACAGGTAACTTAATATATTAGAAAAATAATGTATTAATTAGAAAATGAACTATAAACTTAGAAACATTAAATTATAAGTTGTAAATTGTTCGTTATGTACTAAATATGTCTCACGACAGTTCGACAAAATCACAAAACTTAATGTCTCATACACTTAAGGAATGATTTGAAATTCTGCAAAAAGTCAAGCAGGAATTATATGGCATAATGGCGTGAATGAAAACACGAATATTGTTGTTGCATTTTAAAAATTCTCGCAATTCAATTTCTGTGCAAATCTATTTCTAAGAATCCTTTGTAGTATTAAGCATAAACTAGCATTTAATTATATTATGAACACAACATTGTATAAAGAATAATTGTGAGTTTTAGACACTTGCATATTCCATAGATTTAAGTCAAGGCATGTATTGGGCGCGGCACGGCACGAGCACGGTACGGCACGAACAAAAGCCCTGTTGCAGCTCTGCTTGAACCTTGCAGTAAGAGCTTAAAAACCTGTATGATTCAAATATGAATACATTTTTTAGAAATTTTATATTATTCTAATATTAATATGTACCAATAAATTTAACTTACTGTATGCATTTTAAGTACAAATGTTGATAGTAATAAATTTTTAACTTTTTTAATCAACAGCATTATTTGTCTTTCCTTTCACATTATTAAGAATAAGTACATTAGAACAAGTATTAGCAATATAAAATACTTTACTTATGATATTTACAAAAGTGTGCTATAACACAGGATATTTTGCAGAATATTTGAATCATGAATTTGAAAGTTATTTAACATTGAATCATTTATTTTACATGGTAAGCACACAGGAAAAAGAAATCATTGAATAGTTTCAACTGAATTTAATTTCTTAAAGGTATAAGAACTTAATTATTCATTAATACGCTGAAAACAAGTGGCATCATCAACTACATCAGCAAATCTTGAGATCAATTGGGATCAGTGGCTGCAGCTGCAAGGGATTCAATATCCACAGAATTCAGAAAGATAAGATTTCACCAAAACAACACGTGTTTTAAATGCTATGTTCGTTAATGAAGTTTAGCAAAACAACTTCCATCGGATAACTGTGTATAAGGACTAAAACGAATTTTTAGACGTCCTGATGAAAATGTAGTTGATATTCTGTGCACCACGCGGATATTTTGATTAATTCTCAATTTTAAGGAATCTGTTACCCAGCAGCAAACACTTGTTTAGTAAATCCCGATAATCTACTCTCTTTCTCTAAACGGACCCGCCCAGCTCATTTATTCCATAGCATAAGTTTTTTTGTTTTTTAAAAGGTAAATATTTTATTACAAATAAACAAAAAAACAAAACTTAGAGATTTACAAAATCAACATTACAAAGATTTTAAAACAATCACAATATTAAATTAGCAAAAAGTTTGTTCATTTTTATGATGAAATGAATAAATTCACATGCATTTTCCCAAGCTGGTTTGTTGTCTGCCATCTATTCATCATTCGGTTTTATTTTAGTGAATATTAATGAATACTTTTATAATACAACTAACAAACTGATATTACATCCTTTTTATCAATTTAAGGAAAGGAAAAGACCATTATCAATAAATCTAGTTCAAATCAAAATGATTGGTGTCACTTCAGGTAATGGCTGGCTCCAGCTAAGTGATGCTCAACTCCAAGCCTCGAAACTGCATGGTGTCATCTAGCTCCACGAATGCAGAGGATCATGCTTCGTAATAAAGAGAATCCAATGTTTGCACCTTATCCAATGGCAGGTTGTGGAATAGTCAGCATGCCTTTTCTCTGCGATTAAACCACAAAGTTGTTTTAAAAATTTATCAGTGAGTGACGATGCGCCACCAATGGTTTGAATGAGGCGTATTCGATTTTTAGTACTCTCTGCTGGTATTCATTATTTTCTCTGTTTCATGGGCCCTAAAAATTTCTGCTGCAGTTCTTCGGGCATTGGTGGTTGCACAAGGGTTGAACACCCGTACATCAAAGAATGTGCGTAGGCCATAGCTCCAGAATCCAACGGCAGAGATGTCTAGCCTAGCTCAATCAGTGAGATTAGAAGAAGAGGGCAGAGATTCCGTTGTTATTTGCGTGAGATGAGGTTCTTTTTTAACATCAATGCACACTTTGAATAATGCTTCGGACAGTATGTCGCGTATTTCATTATGTCACTTGCAACAAAACCACCAGTAGAACAAGATAGTGCATGTGCAATAGAGAATCCTTTGCTGCATACGTACTTTGTAGGCATATCGGCAGGTTCAATACCTTCTTTTATTGGAAGGGCCATTAGCCAGGAATAGCAACCTTTGCGTGTTATTGTTTTAATAGCATTTTGCTGATCTGCATTCAGTTTCTCTAACATCTGTTGAAACTTAGATTCGATTTTATCATGTTTTTCTTTTAAACAGATCTTCAAGATGCTCCTTCTGTTCAACTGCAATAGTCGGTAATATTTTGTGCGATTGTGATAAAATTAAGCTCTTGAAGGGTTCCGTAGCTTTGCTAGAGAAATCATATTCTTCACAACAAGTCGAGACTGGATCATTAATACCTAGGCCACCAAATTTGCTCGGTAATCGTAGAAATTGAGTCAGGTTACAGTCTAGATCTTTACCAAAAAACTTTGGAAATAGTTTTAGTCTGATGTTATCCTCAAGAGTCCTGAAAGTTTCGGATTGAGTCTGTGCAACTCTCTGTGTAAACGACCACTTGAATTTGATATTCTTCGAGAAACACTAATATACCGCATGTGGTTGAGTGTCCGCAATTTGTGAGGCCTTAGTGGCTAAATTTGACCATTTTTCTGCCTTAGATTTCATTTGTTCAGTACAGTAAAGGTCAGTGCCAACCTAGGTATTTTGTTCCTTCTGTGTGGAAAAATATACCTTTTTTGCCGAAATATTTGTTAGCCTTGTCCAAATGTTCGGGCTTAACAAGAAGGACGGTTTTCGAGGGCTTGGGAAAGTAACCAAGTTTTGGTCCACGTTTCTTAAGCATCTTCCACCATGATAAGACAGCCTGAATATTGCCTCCACCAGCACCGTTATCCGCGTAGAATATGCGCCTTACTGATAGATTTCTGTTGTGGCAGTGTTGCAATGCCATACATGGCCATTGCTGCGACATCACCTTGAGTAGTACCTTCCTTTGAGAAAATCACTTTGCCTCCAATTGAAAGTCTGGCTGGGCTACCGTAGACATTTTGTAAAAAACGTGCAATTGGTGGACACAAATACTTGACATTATGTAGAGCAAGCTTTCGATTTAACCTGTTAAAGGAATTATCTGCATCCACAAATAAAATTGTTTCACAGCTATCGCTTTCATAGATATCTTTCATTGCATGTACAGCTGCCTTGATACCAGCTGAGTGACCTCTACGGCTGTCTGCAGTGGACCACAAGATTCTATGATATCTTGCTTTAGAATTTGAAGAACTGCATATGTTGTTATGCGTCGAAAGATTTCACCAATTCCAATAGGTCGTATACCTGGATTCTTGTCAAGTGCGATCATGCGACCAGCAGTGTAAGAAAGGAAATAAGTGGGTAGGGTCGAAACTTTCATCAGCAAGCCTCCTTGCCAAAAGTGCCAAGGCATTTTACAAATTATCAGAATGTGGGCGAAATACTGAAGATGCCAAAATTCTTTTAGCTCCAAGACTATCTAGCCCGCTAGGTCCTGCACCTCCAGAGCATCGCAATGCACATTTTTTTATCGTTTCTCCTGTTTTCTCTTGAATGTCACCTTCAAAATTCATCAGTAACTATTAAGGTAAATTTTTTAGTTTCATTTTCAAGTAAAGATGTTGTACTTTTGAGTTCGCCCTTGGTTACTAAATTCATTTCCATTGTAAAATGGATTATGGCTTGTTTTGCATTAACCCAGAAAAAATGTATTGAGTGAATGCTATTTCAAATGCCAACATGAAGTTAAGTTGTTCTCTCGATGCAAGTAAAAAGAACAAAGCAGACGTCATTTTATGATTTAGTAGAGTATTCAACATAGACAAACTTTGAACTTGAATGCCAAATAGATTTGNTCATTTTCAAGTAAAGATGTTGTACTTTTGAGTTCGCCCTTGGTTACTAAATTCATTTCCATTGTAAAATGGATTATGGCTTGTTTTGCATTAACCCAGAAAAAATGTATTGAGTGAATGCTATTTCAAATGCCAACATGAAGTTAAGTTGTTCTCTCGATGCAAGTAAAAAGAACAAAGCAGACGTCATTTTATGATTTAGTAGAGTATTCAACATAGACAAACTTTGAACTTGAATGCCAAATAGATTTGCAATTTTTTTCTATGTGTAAATTAAACATATCCAACTTCAACTCAAAGCACGGCAAAATAATGTCAATTCTAATGTTTCTAGCTAAATTTACAGTATCATACATTGAATATCCGAATTCAATCTTGGAAAATTATAAAGAACTAATTTGTGATCATCTAAATATTAACTTCAACTCTATCACAGACAAATCCAATAAAATTAAGTTTGCTATTTTTAAGCAAAATACAATAGAAACAATATAGAAAAAGAAAAAATAGCTTTTTAAATAGCTAAAATAGAGAATTTTTCCAATAGCAAGTAATGAAGCATATTTTTATCGATAGTCATGTGAACTATGAAGATATAGATGCTGCTATAAATTTCTCCTTTGCATTCAATTCGTTTCTATTATATTTGAAACTTTGATTATACAAATACATTATGCTTCAAAAGACAGGATACATGAGGATCCGAAATGTTAGCATGAAGACCTTCAATAAACATTGACAAATTGATATTTCCTCTGGAGAATTTCTACAAGAACCATGGAATTGCTCTTTCACTGCGATTCAATACTTTTCAGCTGTTTTGTTTGCTAAACATTTTTTCATGTTTATAGCATTATCCAGTGATTTCTAAATTCTTTGTCAACAAGAAAAATATCACATAAATGAAATGTGATTTACAAAAGGGAACTATAGACATCTATTCTTCATTAATGCACAATGTGCAGAATTTTTACAGAGCAAAAGATGCACGGATATTCAACACCAACTTTTTCCGCTTGAGGTGTCTGTGTATGCGTAAAATTGATAAATAGTGGCCTGCTTTTAAATCACATTGCTACAAGGTTCCAGGCCGTGTTTTTAGTTGGTTATGCTCGAATCAAAACAAAAAAGCAAACCGAAACCTGAATCGGGTGGGGTCTGGTTTGATAACTCTACTTAATATTTCACCCAACCAATCATTTGATAAAATTTATAAATAAAGAATGAGTTGATTCTTAACGTAACTTGAAATGCAAAGATAGGAAGGATTCAGCATTTATTGATTTATACACTCTATTGGTGGGACGAAGAAGATAAAATTTTAACCTTCACTTAACCAATAGTCGAATGCGAACTTTTCATAACCTTCTTGAAGGTGGAAGTCCAATGTAGAAGACAGATATATTTCAAGTGTAAAATAACAAAATTCAATTTGCTTTGCACAATTTGGAATCAGAACTACTTATGGCGTAAAGCCTGGCTGTCGGACATTTTTTAGGAAATTTTATTTCTTACAGGTTATGTTGACACATGGCCTTTTTGGCAATTTTTGGAGTTTTTGGCCATTGGCAAAATACAATTTGAGGTTATAAGATATACACAGTATTGATATTCCAGGAAATTTCAATTAAGGAAACCGAGGAAAAATTCGTGACAACAATATCAGTACTCATTTTTACCCATTGTCAAAAATTGAAAATATGATTATTGAAGTAACAAAGAAATATCATTGTTTTACAATTTAAAAAAGAAAAGAAAACATTTATTTAAAAAAAATTGTCTTATAACATCTCTTCTAGGATCGCAGATGGTGGTTGAGTTGCTGCTCATAGCCAGCACATGTTTAACAAATTTAAGGTTCTCACATGAACCTTGCAATCCAGTTACATTGGTAGTGACGTTTTCCTGCCGAATTGTATGCAATTTCTTGAAATATGTACAACTCCCTATCTTTTGGCCTGCAAACTCCTTCATGTGGTAGTAACATTAGAAGAACTTGAAGTTCGATATTGTGGTGGTATGCTTCGCCAAATTTCTTTACATGTTGGTTTTTATCACCACTAGAATATGGACTGGTTTTCATCAAAATTGTCTTCATATGGTACTATCAAGAGATATGAAGATATCAGTAATAAAGGGATCTTCTAAAGTTTCTTGAAAATTCGAATAATATCAGACATTAACTAAAATTTAAACTGAATTCCCATCATCTTAAAAAAACATGGTGATTTGGCACGAATAGCCTTGGATTTACTGGAATTAGACAAATGGATCCAAACCATCATCATGAATATGTAATTAATAATCATTGTCTTAAAAATGTTGCAATGATTTTCTACAAAAAATCAGAAAATAATGAGGCAAATTTTGTTAATAACTGTTTCCTGTTTTTGGAGGTGTGAAACTAAAATGCAAAAGCAAGGATGTTAGACTTAACATGTTGAAGACTGGCACATGTGAAAGCTATTCTAGTGTTAAATCGTTGTTATGGGTGACACACGAGAACGTGAATATATCATTCTCAGGCCACAATCAGCAGCTTCCAAAGTAGCTATTTTCCAGTAGATATGAATTCTGATGAAACATTAATCATCTTCCATGTGCTCAGTAATGCTGCCAGCAATTTACATTGTGTAATTGATCCTATTCTTAAGCAAACTTTTTCTTCTATGACAGTCATAATTACTAGCACTTCCTGATAGGTGTTGGGATCTTTGTATAGAGCATCGTTTTCCAACAATACTAGAGACTCAATAACTGAATGAAAACTGCTGCTTATATTAAACAATGCTTGGGCTTTGGCGGGTATTTCCGTAATGAATGCATGGGCCAGCTGTTGGCCGACAGCGTTCCAAATTTGATGTCATTATACAAATCAATTGCAAGCTTAACAATGCTTTGAATGGCGGCAGGTGAAATGTGATTATTGACCATTGCTAACAATGAATGTGCAGAAAACTGATTATTCCACCTTTCCATCTCAGTGAGATTTTCTATATTTTTGGCATGAAAAATTAATTTGAGTTGACTTCCAAAGTTTTTCAGTATTACTTTGCTGTCAACCCTGAAGCCATTAGTAATAGCATGTGTACCATTTTTTGAATATCTCTTGGCTATAAAACTACCTTCATTGCAAACTAAGTTTCAATGTAAATGTACATTCTTTCCGACCCTGCTGATTGATGAGAAACAGGAAATGAAAGTATGTTTATTTTGAATATGCGACAAGTCAAGTTTATAAGCGATATACAATGGTGTACTCAAGAATGATGCCAATTCTTTATGGTGCTAACACTGAGGACTAAATGAAATACCCACAATAGGTGTAGACTTGCTAGGTAGCACCAGAGAGTGATTATGAGAGGATACAGGAATATCTGTGATGAAAACGTTTCCCCTGATGATTGTGAAAAATTTATAACAATATGAAAAAATTGAGGACTAACAGTTTTAGCCATACATTCTAGAGCAAAATTCGCTGCCTTATTTCTGTCTGTTTTGCTGCCAAATCCAACAAAGGATGAATAAATTTTACTCGGACTAGAGGGTTCTTGTTAATATTAACATGGCCACGAGGTATTTGAAAAATTCAGTTACCTAAAACGGAAGAGAATCCTGTTAACCAGATGTTTTTTCTTCAAAGTTAAACAATTCTGCTAAGGCGCAGTTGTATATACCATTGATGGGGCTTTTCCTTTCTAAGTGTATTATACTCAAACAATATATAGCTTTTCTAAATTACTAAGTTTGAGAGCAAAAAGCAAATCAAAAATTTGAACTTGATGAAATTGGCACAAAGTATTTACCAACTCATAATAGCTATTGCACAATTTACAAATACTACAAACAGTCTGCTATTGAGCAACATGAATGGCCATAGAATGAAAGATTTCCACATTTGGCGTTCATTTTTCTCAAATGTTTTTTCTTCAAAGTTAAACAATTCTGCTAAGGCGCAGTTGTATATACCATTGATGGGGCTTTTCCTTTCTAAGTGTATTATACTCAAACAATATATAGCTTTTCTAAATTACTAAGTTTGAGAGCAAAAAGCAAATCAAAAAATTTGAACTTGATGGAATTGGCACAAAGTATTTACCAACTCATAATAGCTATTGCACAATTTACAAATACTACAAACAGTCTGCTATTGAGCAACATGAATGGCCATAGAATGAAAGATTTCCGCATTTGGCGTTCATTTTTCTTAAATGTTTTTTCTTTCACGAGGGGCAATGGGGAATTGCCCCACCAGTTTGCATGTTAAATAATGTCCTGCTCGGAGGTATGAAAATTTTGGGAGTCGGTTAGGTTTGCTACTATTAGATATCACTCAAAATAGAGCGCGGTTCAGTATGACTATGAAACATCAATAGTATATTTCGCATATATATATATATATATATATATATATATATATGTATGAAAACAATATTAAGATCAATATTTAACTTTATAAAATTGACTGTATTTACCTAAAAAATCTCATTTATTAGATATTCTTTTTACTCCAAAATGTAAAATTATTTGTGTCTAAGTTGTTTTTAGGTAATTCTATAAGCACTACAAAGTTAAAACTTCATTATAGGCTAATCTAAAAAAATCATTTTTTACAGTTGTAGTGTGCCATGTCTGTATCAATTATATGACACTTTTCGGAATTACTATGAAAAAATGAATTGTTGTGTAAATTTTGAATATATTGATTTATGATGGTACTAGTAATTAAAAATATGCATTCATTTTATTAAACACTAGTCTCTGACAAAGAAAATAGAATTTTTAGCTGGTCCATAGAACAATGTTTAACATCAAAGGGCAAGAGGCAAGTGCAATCCTACAGAAATGTTAGTTTAATAAAACTTTTAACACTAGAATTTACGATTTTAAGATTTTATTCCGTTATTTGCTTATTTTTAATAATTGCAAAACACATGTGGACGATTTCTATAACTTCAAAAATAAATAGGTTATTTAGGCGAAGTAACAAGGTTATTCAAGTATTGTGTACATGTAAGCTGAAAAGAATAATGTGCTATAATAAGTTTTAACTCATAATTTTCCCGCATGCTTCAAATATTTTGTACAATATGTTACTATTATTACAATTGGTGGACTAAGTTGGTAAATATTTACCATTACAAAATAAAAATGATACTGATGTGTTTAAGATTCTTATTATATATATATATATGTATATATTTATATATATATATATATATATATATTCTCGCTTTGATTCTAACAATAGATACATAAATTTGGTTATATATCATGTAACATACATCATTTTTGATCTTAAAATATTGGTAATTTTACACATATCATAATTATTTTAGCTTATTTATAATTTAGGTCGAATTTATTCAAAATAAATGGGTTGATGACGCATCTCTGTTATTTGGAATTAAGAGAAGAGGTTCAATGCTAATGCCAAACGTTGAAATCAAAATTGATGTATGTGATACTCTTCATACCGATTTTAACAAAAAATGGTTCCATACGGATTATGAGACATGGATAGAAAACTTTGATGTTCTTCATTCACATATTCAAACGTTCCAATCAACGAATTCCAAAATTGAATGAGACTTGCATTAGCACATATACAATTAATAATTCGCTAATAAAAACATCTTAGATTTATTTATTTTGCAACAGTTTACATTTTGAACTCAAGGATATCAGTTGATGTAAGACTTAATTTGTGTATATAGAAAAGTTACCAATCTTTGTTGAGATTATAAACAACATTATTAAAATCTAGATCCACAATATTTAATGTATCCTTTTTATGTATATTTAGCTGCATGAGCTTCTGAAAGCTTCAAAATTCTTAAACTACTCTCTTGCAAGTTGACTTTTTTAGGTTCGACAGAAATTCAACATGTTAAGCTAAATGAGAAAAATCAAGAAAAATAGATTCTATCCAAGCTAATATCGAGTTCAGTTTGAGTATTCAAAATAACAAGTTGAGTTTTTTTTATCTTGATTTGAATTTCGAGTACTTGCATGATCCTGCTTTAACATTCCAAATACTATTCAAAAAATATCACTAACCATGGAGTTGCCAACGATCTCATTGCATTATTTAAATGTGTGAATTTGTTTCAAAAACATATTAATTTGAGTTTAACCCATTTCATTTCCCAAGCCCCATTTGGGGATTACACTAGAGTGGATTTCTACTTTATTTGAGGGTTTTACAAAATATTAATTATTTTATATCATTTTAGAGACAATATTTTATTTTCACATTGAGTACATTTTTTTCTAAATTCATACTGTACTGTGTTTAGTCTTTCTATCTTATATTATTCATTTTGACATTTTGAATGATGCCAGTCCCAATAGAGAATTGAGTATGTTACCTACATTTTTACCTTTTTTATATGAGTAAACCTAGAAAGTTTATGAACCTCAACAAAGCTGTGGAGGTTTTAGAATCATAGAAGATGAATTACCAACAAATTATCAACATGAAACTGTTGATATCATAGAAAACTGTTGATGAAATGAGTGATGCAGAAGAATTTGATGATGAAAAAATAGATGAAACTCAAATTGTAGATGTGACAGGAAATGTTGAAGTTTATGTATGTACAGATGATGAAAGTGATGATCAAGCATCAAATCTAAGCTTGCAAAATAGTACTAATGGAAAACCCCAAATGGAAGAAATCTGCACCCAAGCCGACTGTACCAACAATTGATAATTACAAGAACAAACCTGTCATGGAAGAACTGGTTCATAAATTTACTGACAAAGATCCATTGGAATTGTTGATGCTCAATATGCATGGCATATTTGAAATCATATAACACCAAAGCCAAATTTATGCTGCACAAAAGAATGATCCACGTTTGTATGGTATTTGTTGGCATTATTTTGCTTTCTGGGCACTGCCCTTATCTGAGGCAAGATCTGTATTGGAGCCTGCATCCCAATTTTGACTTCCCAATTATTAGGCAAGCCATGTCCAAAAGCAGGTTCATGGCATTGAAGAAATACTTTTATCTGAACAACAACCTAGAAATTCCTGAAAACTGTAAGGACTGTTGTTTCAAAATATGTCCTTTGAATAAAGAAATGAACAAAAACTTTTGGCAATTTGGGTATTTTAGTGACAAATATCCCATGGATAAAAAGAGAGTAGGGTACTATGTTCGACACCCTATAAAACAGTTTATCAGAGGGAAACCTGTATGATTTGGATTCAAGGAGTGGGCACTGTGCAGCACATCTGGCTATACCTTCAAGTTTTCTATGTATCAGGGAAAAAACAAAGAATGTTCTACTTGGCACAGAGCTGGTTTTGAATCTTCTTGAGAAAATACCTTTTGGTGTTTCTGTTTTCTTCAACAACTTCTTTATCAACATGGATTTAATGAAGAGTCTTCTGGTACTGTCAGAATCAACAAACAGACCTCCTGGAAATCCTTTTGGAGCAAAGAAGGATTTGATGAAGAAAAAAGGGATTCCTGAAAACTGCTGTTGATGCAATTTCTGGATTTCTTGCTTGCACTTGGAAGGACAACAGCATATTTAGTGTGCTGTCAAATGTTGATGGAATAAGTCCAATGAAACAGGCAAATCATCAAGGCTGACCAATTGAAGTACCCAAGTGCATCACGGAATATAATGCTGGTATGCTCAGAGTAGATTTGGCTGATTGGAAGATTCGGAAGTACAGAACGGGTATTAAGAGTAAAAAATGATATTTCTCATTGATAACTCACTGTCTGGACATGGTTGTTGTTAACTGTCATATATTGTACAGTTTTCTTCATCTGGAAGAAAATATCTACCTCCTCAACTTCAGAGTGTATGTAACAACAGCACTGCTGAAGACTGACAGCAATTCAAAATCCAAAAAGCCTGGTGTCAAAGACCTGAGATTGCTAAAGCCACTCAACCTTATTGATGAAAATCATTTTTTATAGCAACTGCTGATGGGAAACACAGAAAATGCAAGCTGTGCAAAAAATGCCAGGAAGCAATGTGGACAGTGCAACCTTGGGTGTCATGTACAGGTTTTGAAGCATACCATTCAAACTAAAATTAACTCAAACATGTGACTTTGTGTGATAGTTTTGTATTTGTAATGTTATTGTCACCAGAATATTTTGAATAAAAGACTTCTAATTTGAAGATAACAATTTATAAATAATACACTTAAATTCCATGATCCCCAAATGGGACTAGTCCTAAAATCATAGTAAGTAGTTATTGATTTTATGAAACTTATACAAAGTCTTTATAGGGTATACACCAACTATTATACACTGAGTAAATCAAATTTCTTTGACCTCCTGAATTTTGGCACAAAATTCGTTAAGTAAATATTGGGTCTGTAATTCAGAGAAATATAAAACAAATCATATTTATACAGTATAATAATTTCTACAAGCTTCAATTCAATAATTCCTTGTTTATTTCTAATGCACACATTAAATATATTACAAATAATGGTTTTGTCTTCCTTTAAGAACTGCATTGGATAATTGGAAATTCTTGTGGATTTCTTAATATTTCCCCTCTAAATACCATTTGGGTTGCTGGTGACTCCAATAAACATTTTAAAATTAGGTTGTTATGTAAAGGTTTGCTTACAAAATAAGTTGAAAATATGCTTAAATAATTATGCCTATCACTTTTATAACATTAAAAGGCTTTCTTACATATAATGTGATTATAAAAATATATTTTACTATATTCTATGCACTGGATTTATAAAACTCTTAACTACAATTAATATTTCTTGATTACAGTAGTACATACAATAATATCCTACAAAATAGAACACTAAATAAATTAGTTATGATATCACTCTGGGATATATGACAAAAGGGAGTCAGCAATTATCTTTCACTTAAGAATAATTCTATACACATGTGAAATCTATTTATCAGCTTTAACAAATGGAAAGAATATTTCTAAAAAATTTAATGAAATTGTTTGTTTGAACAGCACATGTTTCAATTAAGCCATAATTGAAAGCTTAAACCAAAATTGTGGTGAAAAATTTAAATCTATGTGAAAGAAAATTAAAATGGTGAGAAACATGTTTTGCATCAATATTTGCAATTTGAAAAAACTAATATGATGAAAAATTTTTATAAAAAATCTATTATTTAGGCAGCATGCTACATTTTTTGGAATGAAACATTCTTGTAGTTCCTCTAAAAACCTTGTTTCTCTTTCTTTTTTACATGCAACTTTGTTTGATTTCAGGAATTTAAATGACAAACATACATACATATATGTATGATGATTGTTTGAAGAGTATAAAATCATAATCACAATGCACCACTAAAAATATACAGAGTATATACAGTAGTTTAGCAGACCTGCCAGTATAGTTGCCTTCAAAATAGCTTCCTTCAACTGCAACACACTTCTAAGGTGATGTCTATGATGTTCAAAAAGCATGCTGTATTTTTTCAAATGAATGCAATGCTGCCACATAATGTCATTCATAACACACATTGAAAATTGACACCCATCACTTTAGCAAACTTCAGTGAGTATTGGGGTTAGAATAACAATGAGATGCTTTTTTAACATGTTTATTATGAGTTGAAAAATGCACATGAACACTTTCATATAATAATGTAGATTCCAGTTTCAATTCTAGTATAGGCCTGGTCATTTACAACAGATTGAATTTCAGAGATTCTGAAAAACAATATATATTGTTCATTTGTAATGTCATAGTTGAAGGAAGCAGTAAGCATGATTTTAATTTTTTTCACAACTGCTGTGATTTTTGAACTAAAATCATGCTATTAAAGAAGTCAAAAAAGGTTTTCTATAATTTTCAATAGGTTTTGCAAGAATTAACAATTATTATTTTTTAATCAGGTTAAAGCAGTCTAAGGACTAGTTTTCAACAAATGACCCACTAAATAAATAAATACTGCATAAAAATAGTGTGAGAACAAATTTCCTTCACTGCCAAGTGATGACCTTCTAGTAACAAATTCCATAATTCTTATATAGGAAATTTATTGCAGCAAATTGTTTTCTTCTGAGATGTTCATCACTTTCAAATAAATTGCTACCACTTTTAAGTCATTTGAAATATTTTTTATTTATGAATTACTTATGCCATTTTTCATCATGTTAAATTTTACAAATTGCATGAGCTGGCTAACTTTAAATTCCAAATTTTTGATAAAATTTGATTAAATATCATTGTTCCAACGTTTTTCTCATTCTTAGTTGAATAACAGATGCTGCAAAGCTAAATTTTGACATATAATGCATAAGAATCATGTCAATTTGGTGTCTGAGACAAATTATGAACTTTCATTAGGTTAATTTCTTTGCTATTTATTAATACTAACAAGAGAAGCATAGAAAAATAATCAGATGTTATTTGGGCATTAGGTCATACAAGTAGTTATATAGAGCACTATCCTGCCCCATTGGGACAAGCCAAAGTTCTTGTAACACCCCATTACTATTTGCCATATGAAAATGAAGTGATTCTATTGGACGCCATCTAGTGACGAAATATTTTTGACAAAACTAAATTGAGCAAATTAATTTTTTGTCAAAGATTTTATTTTTGATTGCCATGATTTGGGCAAAGTGATATAATTGAAAACAATAAATGTTTTTGACAATATTACATTTAGCATAATAATTTTTTGATGAAGTTTTTATTTTTGATCACTAGGATTTCGGCAAAGTGATATAATTGATGACAAGAAATGTTTGACAAAGTTAAAATTCATTTTTGATGAAGTTTTTATTTTTTAGGCAAACTGACATATTTGCTTCTGTTAATATAGTTATGATATGTTCATTGTAACAATGTTTTTAATTATACAACACTGTATTAGGGAATATAATTCATAGATGTAAAACCCAACACTTGGGTATAACATTTTATATTTTGTATAGATGTATATTTCAACATGCATTAATATTAATCAAAGATATAGTATGCAAAAGTAGGAATATAGCTATATATTCATCAATTGTGTATAGTTTGTGCTAAATGTAAAAGCATGCATTACACAATGGCTCTGAGTGATGAAGTTTAGCATTGTGCAATCTTCAACCTGTAAAATAACAAATGTTTGAATCACAGAGATAATAATAATCTTTAAAATCATAATGTCTTATTTCAGTAATAAAGCAAAATAATTTTTCAGAAAAAAACAAAAACTAGTTTATGCAAAAACTCACAATTTCTAATATTTATTAAGCATGTGTGGCAAAACCCACATACGTGTTTAAGACAAGTCAAAAATGTAATTTATTTACACTTTGCTTATAATGAACATATATATTTTACTATTGAATTTGTCTATTGTGTTAGTTTATCATCATTGTTGTTGAGGAAATTCTGTAGGAAACAAACTCAATGTGTATTTGCACATTATGATTTTCACATGATCATATCTAAATTAATGATTAATAAATTAAGTTATAGATCACAGTATAAAACACATGATAAATAAAAGTTTAAACAAAATCAATTAAAAATGTGTATTAACAAACAAACAATGTTTCTATTTATGATAAAGTAAATAATTAATTTAACATTGGACTGCAAATTTGCAGCAATTTATTAAAATAAAATTGATTCTGTTTTAAAAGAAATATCTGTAAAACTAACTAGAGATAATATTGTAAAAAATCATTAAGAATCAAAACAATATCTGAGATTTAATTATAAAAATAGCTTACCAAAATTTTGAAATCTTTATGGGTAGTTCTTTCATAAATGTGAAATTCCATTATGCCAGCTGTGTATATTCATATGTGTAGAAAGTTACATGCTTCATAGACAATGTCAACATAGTTTTTATTTATTATCCATTGTTAAACTGTCAAAATGTATCCAATTGTAAACACAGTACAAGCATGTAAAATTCCATTATAGTGCTATGCATAATTTTTTATCTATTGTTCAAATGTCAAAANGACATATTTGCTTCTGTTAATATAGTTATGATATGTTCATTGTAACAATGTTTTTAATTATACAACACTGTATTAGGGAATATAATTCATAGATGTAAAACCCAACACTTGGGTATAACATTTTATATTTTGTATAGATGTATATTTCAACATGCATTAATATTAATCAAAGATATAGTATGCAAAGTTAGGAATATAGCTATATATTCATCAATTGTGTATAGTTTGTGCTAAATGTAAAAGCATGCATTACACAATGGCTCTGAGTGATNTCTTTCATAAATGTGAAATTCCATTATGCCAGCTGTGTATATTCATATGTGTAGAAAGTTACATGCTTCATAGACAATGTCAACATAGTTTTTATTTATTATCCATTGTTAAACTGTCAAAATGTATCCAATTGTAAACACAGTACAAGCATGTAAAATTCCATTATAGTGCTATGCATAATTTTTTATCTATTGTTCAAATGTCAAAATGTGTCCAATCATAAAGATTGTTATCTACCAAACATCAAATGCAAATCAATTTAAAAATTATCACAATTAATTAAAACATTTTCAAATCATATAAAACTAGAATTTTTTCACAAGTTGGAAAACAATCTCAATTATTACATGTTTTTCCCAATTTTTTACAATTATGTAAATGAAAGATGCTACAAAACAAAAATGTTAATAAAGTAAAATGATTTATCAATCACCGTTTCTGGTAAAAATGAAATAAATATTTTTTCAATATGTTTTTCTCTTTGAATTCAAGAATAAAATATTTGCAAGGTGGAATTTTTATTTGAAACATTTCAAGATAACATGGTTTGTTATTAGTGCAGTAAATTGGTTGCTATCATTTATTGATATGCATATATACAAAATGTTTAAAAATATAAATGTTATATTATAAGAAATTGCCTACATTTTAAAATTTTATTGATGTCTTTTATATTAAGAATTAAATAAATACCCTGTAAATGACTTTTCCACATTTGTAGACTTACATTTTTTCTGATGTTTTTTCATGTTTGTGACTTACATTTCTTTTCCAATGTTTTTTTACTTTTTTGACCTACATTTCTTTTCAGATGCTTTTTTACATTTGTAACTTACATTTTCTTTTTTGACGTTTTTCCTTTCCTTGACATCAATCCTTTGTTTCAGTACTGATATACATTTAATTTTTCAATATGTATGCAAGAAATCAAGAGATCAAATTAGTCAAAAGCATTGTTAAAAACTGAATATTGTGTTAAAATTTTAGATAGTTTTTCATCATTGAACAAAATTAAAATTTCATTATAGTATTAGTATAAACTTTCAAGAATATTTAAGAAAAACATACATACATATAAATATGACTAATCTTTGTTATAAGTTCAGATGTTTTTTTGTATTTTAAAGAATGATTGGTTTTGTTATTTAATATCACATATAAGTATAAATTTTAAGACATTCTACAAATCAATGATTGTTAAAGTCCTTGAAGTTGTATCATAGCTTTTGAATTTTAAAATAAAAACTTCATACTTATTGAGAAAGTGTTAACATTCACATTTTTCTTCAGTCAATGAGTAAATTTTGATAATCACAAATGAATACATAACACCATTTAAAAACAAATCAATTAGATGTCATAAAATTCGCAAAGCATTTTCAATTACAAAAAGACTAATAAATTTTCATAAAAAATATGTTTTCACAAAAATGATTAAATTGATAGATTTTACAAAACACATAGTCATACATTATAAGAACACAACAGCAATTGTTAAATGATTTACAGCTGTGGCCAAAAGTTTATGATCACCTCGTGATTCTAGCATATACATTTATATTTCATGCATATTTTTAAGCAACCTTCTTGTAATGTTAATAATTGTTAGTTTACTTTCAGCCACTCATATTTAGATGCATTATCAGTGTATTTATGTGAATGTAACCCAAAACAATGTTACAGCATCTTATTTATCACCTTTAGATATGGGTAAGAAATGTGAGTTAATATCTGAACAGCATGCACAAGTTCAGGTTTTAAGCAAAGAAAATATGTCTCAAAGGGCAATAGCTGTCAGACTCCACATGGCACAATCAACTGTATGTGATGTCATCAAAACAATTAAAGAGATTTCTTGCTACAAGAGCTGTCCAAGATCAGGTAGCCCATGCATATCATCAAAGAGGACTGATATTTTGATCAGATGAGCAGCTTCTGTCACTTCAAGCATATCAAGCAGTGTTATTCACTCTAATTTACAGTCATTACCAGTTGTCCCTAGTCGCACAAATATTAGGCACTGTTTACTAGTTGATTGTGGACAAAAGGTGGACAAAAAGCGCTGAAAAGCCCAGACTATCAAAAAAGAAAATTTTTGACAGGCTGGTTTTTGCACAAAGATACACCAATTGGTCAGATGAGGACTGGAAAAAAGTAATGTTCTCAGATGAGACCACTGTGTCACAGTTTCAGTTTGGAGCAAATATGATGAGGCGTCCAGCAAACTGCAGATNGATAATCACAAATGAATACATAACACCATTTAAAAACAAATCAATTAGATGTCATAAAATTCGCAAAGCATTTTCAATTACAAAAAGACTAATAAATTTTCATAAAAAATATGTTTTCACAAAAATGATTAAATTGATAGATTTTACAAAACACATAGTCATACATTATAAGAACACAACAGCAATTGTTAAATGATTTACAGCTGTGGCCAAAAGTTTATGATCACCTCGTGATTCTAGCATATACATTTATATTTCATGCATATTTTTAAGCAACCTTCTTGTAATGTTAATAATTGTTAGTTTACTTTCAGCCACTCATATTTAGATGCATTATCAGTGTATTTATGTGAATGTAACCCAAAACAATGTTACAGCATCTTATTTATCACCTTTAGATATGGGTAAGAAATGTGAGTTAATGTCTGAAAATCATGTGCAAGTTCAGGTTTTAAGCCAAGAAAATATGTCTCAAAGGGCAATAGCTGTCAGACTCCACATGGCACAATCAACTGTATGTGATGTCATCAAAACAATTAAAGAGATTTCTTGCTACAAGAGCTGTCCAAGANATTGCATTTTTTCCAAAATAATGCTTGCGATTGTAAAATTTGGCCATGGCTGTAAACTACATTTTGTACATTAGGTATTAAAACAACTTAGGAACATTTTCTAAATATAGAAATAAATAGTGTAAATTACAATTATCAGAAACCAATAAAATGAAATAAATACTTCTTCAAGACAGTTTAGTCTTTGTATTCAAATATAAAATATATATCTCATAATATGCAATTAGGAATACCGCCTTTTTATCTCAATTTCCCATAAAACATTTTAAAATCATATAGAGATTGAGAATTTTTAATAATAAATCCAATTTTGTTAGAGTTTCTAGGGCATAGCATTGGAAAGAATGCCAATATATAATGGATTTCCAAGTATTTTTCTACTATTTGAGAGTTTAAAATTTTCATTTTTTCTTTTGGTGATTTGTTTGTCTTTTCCAACAAAATTACTTGCCTTTGGGAATATTTAATTTTCCTTTGGTGATTTTTTGTCCTTTTGAACAAAATTACTTGCCTTTGGGAATATTTAATTTTCGTTTTGATGATTTTTTTTGTTTTTTTTCGAGCAAGAATATTAAAAATGTACAAACATTATGAAATTTTATATTATTTTGTAATCACATGAGACAAAGTTAGTAATATTAACTTTTTAAAATACAAAAATAACTTACATTATTGAATGAATTCAACTGTCACTACTTGAATCTTTGTGAAAACTGAATAATGTCTTAAAATGAAGATATCTTTCTGTCATAAGCATTGAACAAAATTCGAACTTCATGACAGTTTTACTATAAACTTAAAAAGGGAGAAAAAAAACGTAAATACACTTAAATTCGACATTTCCTTGTTGTATTTTCAGAGTTTTTTGTATTTTGAAGTGCTAATGGTTTTGTTTTTATGTATTTTATTTAATATCGCATGTAAATGTCCATTTTAAGGCATTCAACAAATTGCATTATGTAGTTGAACAATAAATGTTACTATTTGCTGAAAAGATTATGCAATGTATAGAATAAACATTAATAAACATCATTTGACAAGATGATTTCTACTGCTAATTTATATCCTCCTGTACATAAAGATAATTCTTCCAACATTTAAGTTTGTAATAAATGAAAGTTATGTATGAATGTACTGACAAACTCTGCAGAGAAACATTTTTAATTTGTAAAGACGCTCATGTTAAGACTTTTATTAAATGCTTAAGAAAGCTATATGTATATATGGATAAATATACCTTTTGTATATATACATACAATATAAGTTCTGTTAAATATAAAACAATTTCTGGGTAATAACAAGAATTTATGAAATTTAATACTAGTGCTATTATTCAGTGTACATAACAAGTTCATTAACAAAAAATATATGATTATTTCAATATACTAGTCCTTTTAATGGTCTAAAACTACAAAAGTACACTTTGAAATTATTTAAAGTTTGGCTATGTAATGCATGAATATTCACATCTTTAGCCACCCCTCCTCATTATTCATGAATTATTTGTCCGCAATGACTCATCAACTAGCACACATCAATCAATTTTTATATATGTATGTAAACGCTTTTTGCTGAAATTGCAAAAGCAAGCATTTTTAAATGAATTTTCATTTCTAATATTTGCCCAATGAAAACTAATGAATCATTTTGCAGTACATAGTGTAGAATGATTGGATTCCAAGTTGCTAAGAATTCAATACATGATATTTGTAAATGTTGTAGTCATCTAATGGATTAATTTATCGGCTCTAAATTTGAAAATTTATATTGTAAGCTAAACTATAATTTACAATTTAAGCTAAAACCTATGAAAGGTTTTATGAGCCTTTTCTAATCAGTAGATATAGTTATTGCGACATCTACGTCTAAGCAAACTAAACCGTTTATATTTTTTAAAACATTTGAAGTAGTGGATAAACTTGTTGCAGAGCCGTAGCTACGGTGGGCAATGCTTTCCTAAATTTATTTTTGCCTTTCCTTCTTCCCAAAATGGAGGGGGTACTTTATGTTCTACTGTCCCAAATTGCTCCAATCCAAAATTTCTGCTTCAAAAACTACTCGCGACATCTTATTTCCCCACATTTGTTCTATGGCCATTTTTATAGCACTACAGCACACGCATCACTGCCAAATATTTTGAATCGTTACTGGCTAGAAAATAGTCATTTTTTCAAATGCCATCTCTACCATTAATTACTACCTACGACTTAAATAACAATATGTGATGCCAATACATATTAAAAACATTCTTGACAGCAAACTAAAATTTAATTT
Organism: Hofstenia miamia; assembly: GCA_900660155.1. NCBI lineage: Eukaryota > Metazoa > Xenacoelomorpha > Acoela > Hofsteniidae > Hofstenia > Hofstenia miamia. The sequence continues at coordinate 7,416,309 of CABFPE010000001.1, forward strand.
TAACTATAAATCTTATATTTTATGCAATATATTTATGCAAGTGTATTTGCATACCTTCCAGTATAATTGCAAAGCCTATGCAAGACAAATTAGGTCAAAAATAATTTGTTGGTATTTTTGAATCGGAAGAAATTCACCAAAAGTTAGAAATGCATGGTAATTGATTTTTCAAAATGTGACTAAATTTTTAAGTAAATCAAAATTTTATCTATCAGGGAACTTTGATGTCAGAAAATTACTTTTACAATTTCTACTATTGGTTTTTCATTGTTTCAGTTTTTCTCAACTCAATCGTGTTTTGATATACTTTAAAAAAATTTTGCCCAATACTCGCCCAACCCTGCTCCGTCATATCCTGCCCAATAGATCGACCTACCCCATTTTCATCTCTGATTAGGATTGGGGCTAAGGCATGTGTTGGCTTAAGTTACCTTATGGTTAGAGCTATAATTATTATATTGATAAACTAGCATATTTTTACAAATATTTGAGTGGGAGGGTGAGATAATGCCAAAGTACCAAATGGGGGAAATTTGCACTAGGCTTAGGGTGCAATTTTGCCTCAAAGAAAAGTTAAGAATTCTAAGAAAATGATGTTATGGTGAGCATGCATGATCAAAGTGAAGTAAAATAATGTAGTGAACATGGAAGCACTTGAGGTAGGATTCTGCTGGGTCGTTCCTTTTCATAGGATTTACTGGTTCTCTTCAAACAGAATGGGGAATGGGACTAAAATATTACTAAGATGATTGTTTCCAATTTTGTAAAGTAGAAATTATTCCATGAGTTCCTTGGAAATATGAAACCAGAAATGTTCTTGAGACTGGGACGAAGCTCAACTGGGCTAAATGATTTTATCTAATAGATAAAATGAGGCCAATCAAGTATTAAGTCATATAAATAAAACTTTCTGAACAACCAATAGCAGTCAATTATGTGAAATACAAATTCTGCCACATTTAGAGAATACCCTGTATACGGTGAAAAAATCATGTGGAAACATAGAATTGCCTTTAATTATTGTTTATTAAATTTATTTTCAAATGAGCAATATTTTGATCGCAATCAAAGAAATATTTACATGAATCAAATTCTAGCAATACATATAATATGCAATAAAGAAATTGTCAATATCTTTGTGAGACGCATGATATGCTTTACTATATGACTTGAAATGAATTCGAATCATCTTTATTTCTGTGGTAATTAATTCAATTATGAAGTTTCTGCAAAGGATTTCAATTTTTTCAAATATTATTCAAAATTTGTGCTTGCATAATTCCAATTAGTCAAAATTCAGTAGAACGTAGAAAGATTTTCAAGTGATGAAATTTTGAAATCAATTATTGTACTTATGGGACAAGCAAATTTATCAAGGATCTAAAGTTGTCTTACGGTCTCATTAAATTCTTTTTTAAAAACAAAATTTTCAGTTTTATGCTGCTGTATTTTTCAAGCCAAGGGGCCGTACAGTTGATGTACCTTTCATGAAATTTGAGAGCTAAATTCAACTTTACAAAATATTGAATGATAGGTAATAGGAGTTTGGGAAACACATCAATCTTGGTGCACATAATTTGAAAGGTTTGAATGTGTCAAAACAATCACGCATATTGAGAAATGATGAAAAACGGTATTATCTTTATATGGAAGATTAAAAAACGTATGCTACTCATGTCTAAGCTTGATTACAAAAGCATTTTATTTAAAAACGCTTCATTTTTGATTAATGCTCTTAATGCTAATCCCTTATTAGAATATACAGAAATTTTCAAGATTGTAAAGTACCGGCATTGATAAACACATTGCTCGTAAAATTTGAAATTCAAGCTTGCAGTTGGTCCTAATAGAAATATTTGTAACAAAACGCTTACAAGCCTAAATTGTATCATCATTACGCATAAAAATTAATCGAATCTCAATGTGCTAGCTTAGCTAATTTGGCCAAAAGATGTATTTAAATCATAAAAATTATGGGTTCATGTAATATTAATTTATGTCTGTAAAAACATGTGTTCTTATTTTTTCACAAGTCTTAATATTGTTGTATACAATTTATCAGCTTTTAAGTTTTTATGAATGAAATCTTTCAAGACTTTAAATTACTATACTATTTCCATGATTAACCATCTGGGAAATGAAAAATTGATTTATAACAAATTTCTTTTAACTTTATGTAATTGCATTGAAAACCCAAGACACGTTTATGTAAACTACACTCAGGCAAGGACGTAGCCAAGAGGCCGCCTTGATTTTGAAAAATGGCCCGCGTAAATATTTAGTAGTAATATGATTCCTGCATAGGATTATATAAAAATGCATTATTGACAAATAAAATATTGCTTTGATTAAAGGAATCTTACTATTAAATTAATGATTGCATTTATGTGCTTGTGTATTGCAAACATAGGTAATAAATTGATCATTAGATTTAACATTTAAGTATGGAAATAAACATCTTGTCACTGTTCTGTACAACTACAATACAAATAATTGAGAATTTATTTTCATCAAGTTATGTTAATCGTGCATTCTATTGCATAAAAAAATAGACAATGAAATATGGAAGTTAATTTAGATTAATATGTATTCTTCCATAGTGTATTCAAAAATTTTATTTTGAAATTTTATAAATTGGCAAATGGTTTCGAAACCTTTAATGTTATAGAAATATGGTACAAAAACAAAAATGTTGTTTAAAATACACATTTATGTGTAAAGATAAAAATTATTATATAAACAATTAATTAATAATTTGATTGTGCAAAACGTGAATGTTTTACAGTAGGATAAACTTGATGTACTTATAGCATTTTGCATTATGTTAACTTGAAAAATGTATCCAAAGGCAGCAATTGCTTCAATGTCAACCAAGTATCAATTGACTTAGCTTTTCTTCTGCGATAGCATCAGCAAAAATGAATTTGAACGAGAGATGAAATGTATTTTTGCATTTAAAAAAATACGCAAATTTTTGTCGATTACATATGTTAAATTCTTGTTAGTAGTTTCAGTATAAAATACAACTTTATATTATATTATGTAGCATATTGCAGCAGGGATATAGAAAAACCTTCAATATCGTTTAATTTTAATTGCCCTTGGCCGCCCTTGTACTAATATGGCCGCCCCAACTTGACTAAACTGGTTACGCCACAGCACTCAGGCCATATATGTTAAATAATATAATTCTGTTGGCGTCCCAATACTCCCAAAACCTTCATAACTTAACTTTTAATATTTTCGTCATTAATCGTTAAGAATTCCCATGCCAACGTCAACCACATCGTGCCCACTACAAAAAGTTTCTAACTACGCCACTGACTTTTCGAGTGCACATAGAAGAATTTTGTATACTGTAGACTATATTGTGCTAAATCTTGCTTTATTTGATTTTCTATGAAATTACATTAAAAATGAGGCTATTCATAAAAGCAATAGTTTGTCTAGGGGCAAATTTATATCATTCATTTTATGCATAGTCACACTGCAGATTATAAATATTCACTAACATAAGTAATTTTGCATGCAACTAACATTTTTATTCGTGATTGCTGCATTTATGAAACATTTCGTAAGTCCGAATTAGATAGACTGCTTGTAAATATTGAGCAAATTTTGTAAGAAAAAGATATAAATATATTGAAAGCTTATTTCATTGAACAAATCGTTAAATTCAAGTATTTGCACGATGCTAGACTATAATGCTGAAATATTACTATATTTAGGTTTAAAGTGTATTTAAAAATATTTAACACATTTTTGGATAATTTTCAAAACACGTATACATATATCTCGCTATTTGTTTTACTTTATAATTTAACTATAGTTACTAAATATATATACTGATAATTTAACTTTTTTAACTTCATACCTGCATTAATTCAAATCTTGAATGCATATACTCAAAATATATATATTAAAACTTCAACGAATTCTATTACATAGTTATTTTTTATGTAATTTTTCTCATACCAGCGATGATAATACATATTAATATAATATAATAATGTCGCAGCAAGTAAGTTCGTTAGGTAGAAGACATATTTGTTCACTTGACAGGTTATGTTATGGGCTTAAAACAATATTGAATTATATGAAATATTTCAAAAACATTTGCTATGATCAATAGAAACTACAATCCTTTGTAGTATATATATTACAGAAGATTATGAAATTAGGAATTTCGTGTAGTCCCTAAAATTCAGTGAATTAGGGAAATGAGGATTTCACCTACTTAGTTTCATAAAAACATTAAACTACCTCAAACTTAATTTTTTAATAAAGTTTTTAAGTGAAATAACAATTTCACAAATCCACTGAAATTTTAGTGATTTCACAAAATTACTAAGTTTACAATACATATAGCGCAAGTAAAAAAAAGTGGCCACATTTTAAACACATTTTTGATAAAAAACTAAAGACAAATAGAGGCTTATAAAATATATTTGAAAATATAATTGTCTCAGCTTGTAACCTGGTGACAATGTTATTTGACAAGTTTGCCATGCAAAGCATGTCACGCAGACAAACGTCTTAAAGCTGAATCCATTAAACGGACTCTAACTTCTTGAGTTGGTGTTGCGATTCAAGGATGCAATTCTTTAATTCTTTCAGATTTGTGCGATTTTTTCTCAACAAAATCCTTCAGAATCTGCAACACATTCTCTATAGATACTAGATCTGACGAATTCAGTGGCCATTGAATAGCCTGAATATCATAATTGGTAAAAAATTATTTTGTCAATTTTGAGGCATGAGGGGTTGCTCTATCTTGTTCTAAGATCCATAAATCGGGATATAAGCAGGTTGCGTATGGTACAAATTCCTCGAGTATTTGGCAATATTTTGAACTATTAATTATAAATATTAGTTTTAGTGAAAAGTAAACTTAGTTTCTAGATAGACCAAGAAGCGCGCAAACACACAAAGCTTGTGGAAAACAAGGTGCCACAGTCATAAATTAATTAAAGCAAAAACATTGACAGTTTATTATTATACTGAGAGGCTATAAGAAAATCAATAATTATGATTGAACAAATTACATAAGTTCTCTCAGTGTTGTTATAAAGCATGCCAGTGTCAGCGGAAAGAATTTCAGTTAGAGGGGCCAGTTACATTTATTCCCCAGCCCTTTGACTAAATAAGAGTAATTTTATTGCTTTAAAAATTTAATGTAGGGAGTTTTTTTGAAAAATTGATTTAGGGGATAGTTGCCTCCTTTGCAAGGGCGTAGCCAAACGGGTCGTCGGGTGACCACCCCACAAGTAGGACTCTAGACAAGGGTTATGCGTTTTTTTACCCGCTAAGAAGGGCAGCTAAGGGTACCATTGTTACTGGTACGGCCTAGCACGTGTAACTAATAATACAAAGGGCAAACACAAATATAATGCTAAAAGACCATTTCAACAAATTAGATAACAATTTGTCCTTAACTGCTTAAAACGCTCTGAAGCGTTTTATTATTTTTATATTATTTTGTTTCTGTACATCTCAATGCGCTTCCAAAAAACTCAAGCGTTATCATTTAGATAAGCTTCTTCAGAGTGAAAAAATTAAACTTTTTGAATTTTTTAAAAATTGGCAAAATTCTAAATCTGTTGAAGATTATGAAGTTTGCAGACCTAAACAAAAAACTGTTACGCGCTTAGAAAAGTGTACATATGAGAAATTTTGTTTTGGCACATTTGAAAAGCATGCTTCTAATAAAGACAGATGGGATTACGTCAATTTGATTACAAACCATGTCTCTAGAAGGCAGCAGGCCATCTCCAGCATCGAATTGGACAAGAGATTTTTAAAAATTATATAGACATTTGAAGCTGCTTAAATGAATTCTTTATAAATATTGGTGAGTATAAAGGTAAAATGTTGCCATACAATCACAATATTGTGGCTACGAGTTCTTCTTTCAATTTTCGATTTCTTTGTGAAGGTGAAATACTGAAAAATATATTACAAATAGGCAACTATAAATCGAAAGGCCCGTGCAATATTCCCAGTTTTATACTGAAAATGGCATTTTCTAATACGATTTCTCACTTAACCTATATTCTAAATCTATGTATCAAATATTTCTACTTTCCACGAATAATTAGATATGCCATTGTTACTCCTGTATATAAAAATAAAAATCGTAAGAATCCTTCTAATTACAGACCTATTTCGGTAACACATTGCTTTCTAAAATATTTAAAAAAGGTTTGTATTCTTAAATGTTAAATTACTTGGATGAAAATAACCTGTTTGTCTCACATCAATTTGGTTTTCGAAAATTTATCTCAGCAACGGATGCATTATTATATGTCATAGAGGACTGGCGGAGTAATTTATGTAGCTTTAAATATGTAGCAGTTGTATTCGTTGATCTGTCCAAAGCCTTTGACAGCATGTCACACCTTATCCTTTTGAAGAAATTAGTAAAATACGGTTTTAGTCCTGATGCTGTTATGATGATAGAGAGAGTTTTCTAAATTAACTGTACGAATCTTTGAAAATTGGTATTCATCAATTCGACAATTAGCGAACTGTACGGGGAGTGCCACAGGGATCCACACTAAGCACCTTACTCTTTAATGTATTTATTAATGATTTGTCTGACAGCCTTGTTGAATGTAGCATCATTCAATAAGCTGATGATACATGCATCTATGCTACAAGTGCGGAAAAAATTGTCTGCAATAAAGTAATAAGTACCGATTTTAAAAACATGCAGAATTGGTATAATAAGAATCAGCTTCACTTAAATATTAACAAGACGCAGTATATTTTTTTGCATTCTTTAAGAAGAACAGACTTATCTAACAAATATGCTACAAAAGTTGACAATGCTTCAATAATGAGTTCTAAGAGAACTACATACCTTGGCATAAATTTTGATCAAAACTTAAATTTTTCAGGGTTTCTAAGAAAAAAGGTTCGAAGACTTGCTGGTTTCAACTCAATACTTTCATTGTCAAGAGGTTGCTCACGTAAGCATTTTCCCATAAATTATACATTTATAGTATTACAAGCAATTGTCCAGTACTCTAATTTATAGAAAAGAATTGATAAAATGAGTAATTGGGCCATCGAAAAAGTTGCTGATGTACCTAGATACACCCACATAACTAAATACTACAAAGAATTTCAAGTGATGAAACCAACAAAATATATAGTGTATTTGGCATGCCTATATTTCATTGGCATATTCTTTGGTAAAAATCAAAAATTTCTAAAAATCCATCACTAAAAATTAATATGCCTCCTGAATTTAGAAATACCATCCAGCCCAAAGGACTTATTATAACATACTTTCTTTAACAAGACAGTACTCGTAAAGAGTATTCTCAGAATTTTTGTGCTCCCTAAATTTTTTGTTGCCAAATTTCATTTGTAGTTTATAGATATGCTTGAAATAAAAGCCTTGAAATATAGTATTAGTAGTACCAGTTGATAACAAGACATTAATCAGAAATGGTCTTTCAAAAAATTTAGTAAGATGAAGTTCTTGTCAGATTTAAGAAAGATTAATTGAAAGTATATCTATGATACGGTGAATGTGGATGAAATATTAGAATTTTATATTTCCTCAATTGAATACACTTTAAATTTGCATGCTCCTGAGCGTGAGATGATTATCTATCCAAGAAAATTTAATCAAAATCTTGATAAGAATATTAGTAATGAAAGTGAAATAATGACTGAGGCATTACAAAAATGGAAGAAGGACAGGAATACCATTGATTTTAAAAACTATAGTTTGTCAAAGAAACGAATAAAAGCATTTGAAAGGAGAAGTTTGCGGAATGAATGTTTAAGCATTTTTCAACAATTAACTAATGAATCTGATTAGTGGAATTAGCTAAACCAGATAACAAAAAAGAGAACTAAGAAGAGTAGCATTGCACAAATAACTATAGGGAATAAGATAATCAGAGATAAGATCTTAATGGGAAATACATTCAAAGAAGAATTCATAAATATAGGGAGGTACTTAGGTCAAATAGCTCCGCATAAGGGCAACATAAAGCAGAAAAAATCAACTTCTTATTAAGTTTATTACCGAATCTGAAGTTACGAAGAATATTAATCTTATACACGACAGAAAATCAAAAGGACCTAGTGACGCCCAGATATATATATATAAGTTTGCATTCACGCATACAGTGACTCATTTGATGTTCATATTGAATTATTTTATCAGGCATTCTTATTTCCCTCAACTTTCAAAATACGCTGTAGTCACTCTCGTGTATAAAAATAACGACCCAGGTCTCTGTAGATATTATCGACCGATTTCATTAACACATGTTCTGTCAAACATCTTGGAAAGAAGTCTGTATGCTTAAATATGCGTATATGTGAATGAAAACATCTTATTGAACGATCACCAATTTGGTTTCAGAAAAGGCCGCTCGAGTACAGATGCTCTTTTATATGCAATAGAAAAATGAAAAGCTGCTATGACTTTTAATGATACTGTGGCTATTGCATTCTTAGACATAGCAAAGGCTTTTAATAGTATGCCCAATTCAATAATTCTTGAAAAACTGATAAAATATGGATTTAGCAAGCAATCACGTACAATGATCAGTAGTTTTTTGTCTGACAGATATCAATGTGTAACAATTGATAATCCGTATTCAAATTACATGCCAACAAATCGCGGTATTCCCCAAGAATCAAAATTCTTGGCCCGCTATTATTTCACATTCCTTGAATGACATTAAATATCCCGTTAATAAATGCCACATAATACAATATGCAGATGAGACGTACATATTAAGCAAGCTGCAATAAACAGGCTAAACCATAACTTAGAGCCACTTCAAAAATGGTTTAATGCAAATGAGTTAACACTAAATTTAAAAAAAACTAAATTTGTAGTTTTAAAACAAAAGCAAATCGATAACTCTGATTTTGTTAGCATCAATGAAGAAAGATTGGTTGAAACAGAATTTGCTACATATTTAGGCGTTAATGTAAATGCAACCCTAAATTTTAAGCAATTTCTTAAATCCAAAATACGCAAAATTGGAGCTCATACTCAACACTGTTGTTAATTAAGAATTGTGTTCCCAAAGACGTACTTATACGATACACAACAGCGCATCTGTATGGATCAATAACCTGCGGATGGTTTCTGGGCATTGAAACGCATAAATTAGTTTGGCAAATAATTGACAAAATGACAAATTGGACTATTCGTATAGTTGCACTGAAAATTGTGAGACCCTATAATTATGTCAAATATTTCAGTTGTTTATACGTCTTTAGTATATTATTTAGCAAAAATTTTAACTTTTCTAAAAATGAATTATTTCAACGGTTGCGATACAATGATAGGGTTAAGATTTCCATTAAATCGCAACGTATAAAAAATACTTTTGTAAAACAATCATTTTTTAATGCTGCTTGTGATGTTATAAATGGCCTCCCAGTTGATGTTGTATTAACAAACGATATTAAGACTCATTTTTAAATGAAAAAAGTGTACCAAAGCAGTATTCAGAAAATTCCAATGTTTCTTAGCTTGAATATAACTGTTCGTTTATATCATTATTGATTGATGTATGTAGTTTGTAGAGGATTTAATAAATCGTTGAAATGTAGTAGTAGTAGCAGTTTGGATTTAGAAGGTCTAGGTCTACAACTGATGCACTGTTATGTGGAGTTGACGACTGACGTTCTAGTCTGAACAACCTCATTGATAGCCTTCAGTTTGTTAAGATGGGAGGTCTTCAAAAAAAACTTTTAAGGAAGTTCCTCAAGGTTCTATTCCTGCTCCCTTATTATCTAACATTTATGTTAATATTGTTTCACATTGCCTTTCTCATTGCAAAATAATACAATATGCGGACGACACAAGCATTTATGTTAGTCACAAAAATAAACTTACAAGTTCCAAGATTTGTCAGTTGACTTCAGCAGTATCAAAAAATGGTTTGATAGAAATAAATTATAACCAAACATGAAAAAGTCTCAACTTCTATTGTTACACGCCTCTTATAAAGATTGTTCTGGCAGATTTCAATCACCACTCATGGTGTCAACATCAGCAACTTCAACAAGGCCACATACCTTGGGGAGTTAACTATGCTGAACTCAACTATCTCAGTCATAAGAAATTTGATTCCCAGGGATTTCCTTTTCAAATTCTGTCGTGTACGACATCATCAGCTCTCACCTCACTTTAGGTAAAGATTCTGTAAAATGGAAAAAGTCGAATCGTCAACTAATTGGATAATAGAAAGAGTTGCAGGTGTACCTCGATTCTCCCACGTATTCCAATTTTACACCGATTTCAAAATCATGAAACCTACATTTCCTTTCTGTATTTAATTAATGTTATTGTTTTTTGCAAAAACACTTTATTTGCTCGCAAAATGAATAACGTTTCAAATTTAATGCACGTCAGTGCAGTTCGAACACAAACAGAATTAAAATTTTGAACAACGTTGATTCTCATTAGAATAGTGTTTAGTAAAATATTGCCAAACAGTTTTCGTAAGCTTCTTTTATCAGTGAAATGATCTTCAAAGAGGTTAATGTCTGTTCTTAGATGAATATAGTTTGCCAAAGAAACAATCCGATGAAAATAGAAATTTCGAGATAGCTTTCTTAATGTTTTTGAAGATTTAAAGAGTAGTCTGGTAATAGATCTTAATTCCAATTTACTAGGTAGGTAATAAGGAACATGATTACTTAATATGTAGTCGTAAGAATTTAATAAGAGTTTGTTAAACAGTAGTAGATCGTTTAAGTGTAGCTTTTTAGACACAGGTTATAGATTCATCCTCGCAAACGATCAAAGTTATTATTACGTTACCCAGCAAAGACATCGTTTTTGAAGGCTTTCTAAACTTTTAACGTCTGAAAGTGTAGTGATCCAGACTGGGGAAGAAACTAAGAGCTTGTTAAGAAAAAGACACTTAAAATATAGTCAACTTAACTTCTTAAAATGTGTTACAAGGAATATTCCTCTTTAAGTTTATGAGTACCCCATTGCAACTCTTTATTCTTTTATTAATGTGAGTAGTCCATTTTAAATCACATGAAAGATAGAGGCTTAGATCTGTGGAATTGATGGATCTATCCTGTACTAATGGACAGCAATCAGAGTCATAAGGAACTGAAAAAGTTGGAATTTATTGACATTAAAACAGTTCATTTTGCATAGACCATCTTAATAAATTATTTACATTATTGTGACGATTTTCAATTGAATTTGTGACTGCTTTTAAACAATTTGCATACATAAATTTACTAGAGTTCATACAAACTAGCGGAAGGTCACTTCTTTAGTTTATAAAGAAAAGTGGTCCTAATGCTGAGCCTTGAGGAACACCAATGATGACAGGAACACAGTCCGAGCAAAATCCATTTACTTTCACAGCTTGCTTTCTGTTTATTAAGTACGAACGTAGCAAAGTTAAGAAGTACAAGATCTTGTCTACTCTTTTCACATTTCAAAATGTGCTTTGTGATTAGAAAAAAATTGAATGTAATTTCTACATGTGTATTTATTATTATTATTATATTCTATTCTTTGCTACCCAAAAGTTGAAATTGCAAAATACAAAAAACAAAATCACCAGTGTTAAATATAGCAGTATCTAGTATTTTTCTGTAAAGTTTCTTGTGTGATAAAAGATTTCTCTGTTCTATGCCGGGGAGAAAACGGTATTTGCTGTGAATTCCGCGTTTTATGCTCTCTGACTGTGGGTGTGAGAATAAGATAATTAAGTGGATGTGATTCCATTAGACATTTCTGATATGTTTTCTGGCAAATGTTTTCTCGCAAACTAAACACCGATTCAAGCTGGAGAATATGACATGCGTCCGTGTACTGTACTTCTGGTAGGAAAATTTTCAAAACTCGCTTCTGTACACGCTTAATTGCCTCGATTTCGGTGGATGTTAGTTGGTGGTGCCAGACTGCGCAGCAATATTCCAGTACGGATCTGATCAGTGCTAAATATACTGCCAGACAAGCTGAAACTTGCATACCAAGTCTATAGTCTATTAAATGCTCGAATGAAGAAAAAATTTTTCGAAGCCTTTGTTACTCTGCGATTTGTGTTCATATTCCATTTCAGGTTGGGCTGAAAAACTACTGCCAAAAGAATGGAAGATTTGACTTGGCAAGCCCGATGGAAGTTTCACGCGTTGTTTGAGGCCAGTTAAAAAGGATGAGATTCAATCGATACTTCCTTTACTTACTTCAATCTCTTTAAGGCGTCTAACGAGTATTGGGTTGATTAGATCGAAGGCTTTTTTATAGTCGACGAGGAGAACTTTAACATATGAATTTGTTCATCCAATGATCTAAGCCAATTGTGGATTAAATCAATCAATACGTAACATGTTGATCTTTTGGAAATAATTCCAAATTGACGTTTATCTATATTTGACATGATCTTATCGATTAGTTCTTTTTCCAAGATAATTTCCTCGGCTATTTTAGAAACTGAATAAGTCAAGGCAATTGGTCGCAGAGCTTTATTGGGTGAAATGACAGGCTTTTTCTTTATTAGACAGCAGACATTAGCCGTTGTGAATGGAGACGAGTCACTCTCTGCCAATGACTGATTGATGAGAATATGAATAGGGAAGGCTAACTCACATGCAAACTCNTTTTTATTAAATTAAGAAAAAAACTTTAGGCAACATATATGAGGGTTGACAATGTAATTGCTTCAATTAGACTGCTATCAAAAAATATCAGAGTTGAAATTCCACCAGATGAAGATTTAATCGGAATTGTATGTCAAGCTAAAAAATGTCAAGCAACATCGGCTGCAGTTGAGAGATGTTTCTCTATGGTGAGAAAACTCTTGGCCTATGAACAAATTTTTACCACAATAATATTTGGAAATTTATATAATGTTATTGTAATTTAGTGAAGCAGTTGCTTTGAAAAATTGACTTATTATTGTGTAAGACTTTTGTATTTGTTTTATATCTAGCTCTCAGTAATAGAAAACGTTTTATATTGCTTGTATGGATCACTTTGAAAAATGGATGGTCATATTTAGGGCATATTTAAATAAATTCCGTCACATTTTCTCATAAAAATAAGGTCATATTTTGTCTTTTTTAAGTCATATTTCTGGCTGCCCTACTTATGACAAATATTTTCAAAATTTTAGCATGGCAAGTAATGTGCTTATTAGTATAAATAGTCAAGATATTGTGTAGCATTAATATGTAGATGATATATAAAAATACATACTTGTTGTTCTTATCCATTTGACTCTTAGATTTGAAANTCTCTGCCAATGACTGATTGATGAGAATATGAATAGGGAAGGCTAACTCACATGCAAACTCTTTCAAGATCAAATTGGGAATAATGTTACCATAAATGTCTGGTCCCGATGATTACTTGCGATTGACCTTATTCAACAACAATTAAATTTCCCATTCAGTCACCCTCATTGTATTCTCTTTTCCGTTAATTGGTTTTCCCTCAAGGGAATCATTCGATGTGATACAGGCGCAAAATCCATGTTGATTTGGTTTGCCTGACATTGTTCGTCCATCTTACTCAATTCACCACCTAAACAAAGAGTTTATATACGAGGTGATCGAGCTCTGGAAAGCTTTTTTATTGACGTCCACCACTCACTTGGATTTCTCTTGATCAAGGAATTGAGATGTTTCCTTGTGTAACTCTTTCTAATCTCCTTAATGTTTCTGTTTACTTTGTTTCTCAGTCTTCTAAACTCATCGTAATTCTTACGTTTTAGGGCATGTTGTCTTTTTTTAATGAGATCTTTAACACTACGCGTCATCCAAGGTTGATCTATACCAACCATCAACGTTTTTGCAATGAAACATTTCTCAATTGCATCGGACATAATATTCGAAAAATAACACCACATTTGAGAAAAGGTTCGATCTCCAAAAAGCTCCCAACTGTGTGTACTAAGCCACCGTCCGAAGGAATTTTTATTCTCGAAGTTTTTCTGGACTACATTGATGTATCTGATATTAGAAGTAATATGCTTTGAAGCCTTGACTCCAAATGAAATGTGATGGCATCCTCCCATATTCTGCAAAGGTATAGGATCTGCGAATAGCTCTGGTTTTTTAGTGAATACCATGTTCAGAATTTTATTATGATGTGTCTTGAATTTGATGAGTTGTTTCATTCGGAACTGAGATGACAACCAGCTAATAGGCAGGACATTAAAATCCCCTGTGAGAATTCCGACCAAGTTCGGAGAATCGCGGATTATTGTATCCAGTCTTTTCCTAATGTGAAATATTGTTTTCTCATTCTGCTCCTTTCTCCAAAATGGGTGGTCAAACAAACCAACAATATAGCTTGATGAATTCCTTGGAGATTTGTATGCGCATAATTTTAACCACATAAGCTCAAATTCGCAATGAGTTGAATCTGAAATATTTTCATAAGGGATTCCTTCTCTAATGTGAATCAATATGCCTCGGCCCCTCTTTGCATTTCTATCCTTTCGGTCTAAGAAAAATCCGTCGAGTTGTACAACACTGTCTAGAATAAGTTTGTCCAATAGTTTCTGCACATTTGAGAGGACTATACTACAAATAAACGTGGTAGAGTTGGATCTTTTCCTCGCTTTGACTTTATAATCATGGATTTGAACTATGTCATGATGGATACCATCATTTTGTCACAAACGAAATGTCGAGACAAACCATTCACATTCACGAGCTTGAGCATTGAGATTAAACCTGCGTAAAAGAACATCCTTTGGCCAATTTTCAGGGTTTCCAATTTCTGCACCATCAGATTCCGGAAATACACAATGAAAAGACTTAAAGGGATTATCATTCTTTGAGACTTCACGAATTACTTGAAGGGAAAATCCTTTATTAGAGCAGTATTCCTTTATATTTTTTTAAATCATTATAGTGCTACTAATAAATGCTATTAATAAATGTGTAGTATAAAAATATAATTTATATATCAATTCTATTTTATTATTTTATCTACTAAAATAGAGAATTGGGGAATGTCAATCAATGTCCTATCTTTACCCTGGATCCTTGGGTGAATCAAAGTATCTATTCAGAAATAAGAAGGGCAACCTAATCTTGGCTTGGTTAAAGGCATTTGTACAAATGGTATTCAATAATAATACAAATTATATGCGGAAATCGTACCTACGCTCTTGCCCTTCGGCCTACTTGCGTCACTACTGAGTCATGCACAAAGAATAGAAAGTTCCATGATGTGAATAATTCCATTTTAGCAATCTGTCGCAAAACAAAGGCATTTGATTGTAATATATAGAACTCTTATTTCAAAAAATTGGTTTGAATATATTTATAGTATAAAAAATTGGGAATTTTACTCCTTTTGTTGCAACAATGTGCTTAACATCAAAAATTTTCCCATTACGAAAGGAATACAGTCAGTGGTGGATTCTAGCAATACATATAGGGTGCAATAAAGAAATTGTCAATATCTTTGTGAGACGCATGATATGCTTTACTATATGACTTGAAATGAATTCGAATCATCTTTATTTCTGTGGTAATTAATTCAATTATGAAGTTTCTGCAAAGGATTTCAATTTTTTCAAATATTATTCAAAATTTGTGCTTGCATAATTCCAATTAGTCAAAATTCANGGGGGGGGGGGGTAATGCAAAATAAAATACTAAGTGCTTAATTGTGGTATTTAATCTTTAATTGCAGCACTTAAAAACTCACATTAAATTAATTTAGAATTTAACTTCTATTATTCGCATTATTAAAAAAATACATTGTCGATTTTTCAAAACAAACTTCTCGACAACCTTATCAACTTCTTTATTTATGCTGTTCTGATAAGCATGAAGAGCAAGACCATTAAGGCGCTATTGGCTTATGACATTTCATAAATACGTTTTAAGATGTTTCAATGCAGAAAACGAACGCCCTGCTTTAGCATTAGTAACTGGCACAGTCAGCAGAATTCCTAAAAGTTTTGTGATATTAAGAAACTGTTTTTGCTGTGAAAAGGACAGGGCATCTTGTATTGTTTTGAAGGCTTATTCTGGTGTCAGTTTCCAACGATTGATTTCAGCTTGTGATATAATGCTGTCAACATCTTCAACATACAAATCACCAACGTCCATTACCAGTTTGCTGTCAGTATCTGGACCGTTTAATAGTTTGAAATGTTGAGTTGCTGAACCGATTATTTAATTTAGCCAAATCGTGATCAACAAAAGGAAAAAACAATGGTCGAAGGTAATATTTCGTTGCATTCATAAATTGAATGTTTTCTCTGGTTGTTTGCCTTTTGCAGATTCGTGGCCCTACCAGATGAATCATGTAAAGATCTGATTACAGCCAGAAGGTGAACAGCTTTTTCAAAAACTGAATTGAATGTGTCATTCTTGGATTCATCGCTCATATTCACAAGTTGTTCGAATAGCAGATATCATTGAATAGACAGTTATAATGTTTTCTGAGGAAGATTAAAGAAGTCGGCTAAGTCCAACAGTGTGCGCAAATGCAGTAGGAAGACCAAAAAGGAAACGCCGTTCACGAAGAGTATTAAGGAAAAGGCCAGCCTTTGCATAACAAGATACCTCTTTTTCAAGGTAGATGGCAATTAATGGTAAGAATCGCACAAAAACCAGTATTGCATCATGTTTGTACTGTAGTGTTAGTATGCATCGTACAGGCAACCCCGCCTAAGTCGGATTTCTTGTAAGTCGGATTATTTTCATTAGTCCGATTAGATCCGACTTAGGCGGGTGCCTGTATTAGGATTCACTGTATTGAAAAAGAATTCACGATTAAATTGGTCAATGAAATTCGTATTCGTATTTTCATTAAACTAAATAATATTGAAAATTTGTAATTTTAATAAATACATTTCGTATTCTTTAATTATTTATGTCTGTTAGGCAATGGCTTTACTTTAGTTTAAGTCAGTGAAGAAGTTCTTAAAGTAACACCAATTATAAAATTCTTTGGTTTTACTATATCAGTGTAACCAAACAATTATGTATGAAACGGTCAAACGCGCCTAAAGTTTCTGTGGAATGAAACACGGCTAACTTAATATATTTCATTGAATGGGCATAGATTTTGTACGCAATTGTATTAATACATTCTTTCTCTTACTTCGATATTTTGGAACTTTACAACAAATATTTCATTTAATTAAGGTATTCATACATCAAACAATTTATTAAAAAGTGCAATTGATACGAAATTATTTTCATATCACTATGCTTTCAATTATATCTTTTCATTAATTTATTTACAAAAAACTTCTAATGATTTTAGATAGGACGGATTAGGGGCGGATTTGGCTATATTGCAAAGGGACCGGGTATGATAGATACAACTCCGATACGAATATGAAGATCAAAAAAATTCAATTTGTTCTATATTTTTCACATAGCCTATAATATTATCCTCAATACTCACAACATGTTTTAGAGCTATTCTAGGGTAGCATTCACACTAAAATAATGAATAAATGAACAAAAGGTTCATTTTTAAGAATAAATATATTTTGGCCAAATTTACAAGAAGCGATAGATATATATGAAGTTGCAACATATATATATATATATATATTAGGGTCGAGTCGAATCAGAGTCAACTCGCGAGTCGAGTCGAATCTCGAGTCGAGCAGTCCCAAGTAGCTGACAGGCGAGTCAGATTGAATCAAGTAAAATAATATAGAATTTTTTACGTCCGGAATTATTATTGTTTTCGCGCCGCGCACAGTGTTGCAACCATTATTAGATAACAACAAAATATAAAAATACAAATCAAAATATAAAGCTTGAATTCCGTTTTGCAAATATAAGTTTCTCGGCACTGGCGCCAGAGAGAGAATGACGGAGGTCATTGATCACAAATGTGGCAACAGAGTTCGTTCTCTCGCTGCTAGTATTCGTCGCCTTGGTTGCAAAACACCCTCGACACTTCTTTAAATTCGGGGGGAAACTGCTTGTCTCAGCCCAGTACATCAGTGGCTGAACGGACTCTGGCTGAAGAGGTTGTTGGGAGAACATCTCCAGCTCGCTGATTAGAGCCGCTCTCTTGTCGTTGGACGTTGGCTTGCTTGCAGAAATATGCTGGCTGGCTGCAGAGAGACACGCACGCGCCAGTAGTGATGATTTTGCTGGCGGTGGCGGTTGCTGGATTGATGAAACAGCAGGGGG
>CABFPE010000001.1:7435723-7445753 GCA_900660155.1 Hofstenia miamia
TATATATATATATATACAGCTATGGCCAAAATTCTGGTGACACATCCATATTTTAAAGATTTCTACATATTTTAAACAAAATTAAAGAACAATGTGGAAAACTATTGTATATTTATGTAGCCATGCTAAATGTAACAGTATAAAACATGTCAGAATGACTAACAGTCAATATTCATTGTTTCTTATCACCTTTTGCAGCCTATGGGGCATACTATGGACCAATTTTTCCCACACATTATTGTCTATCTCTGTGCACCAGACTTCACGGACAATGCGTTTTAGATCATCAAGACCAGTAGGATTGTGCCTGCTCACTTTTTCTTTTAGAATGCTCCATAGATTCTCAATCGGATTGAGATCGGGGCTGTTATCCGGCCATGGACCCAAGATCTCTATCCTTTGTGAGTTGAGCCAAGTGGTCACGGACCTTGCTTGATGGCAAGGTGCACCATCTTGCATGAAGAATGTTGTTCTTTTCACGCCCATCATGGTTTGTAGCCTGTCCTGGAGTAGCTCTAGATAATTTGCAGCTCTCATGACAGCACCTTGCGGCAAGAACCACAAGTTACCACGGCCAGATGCTGACATTGAACTCCAAATCAATGTACTAGAGGAATGCTTGACACAAGGAAGGCAAAATCGAGGATTGAATCATTGGCCTACTGGGCGTCTGACAGTTGTAGCTCCAATTTTATTGAACTCGCTCACAGTTGTCTCATCGATAAAGAGTACTTTTCTCAATCAGCAGAAATCCATTGTTTATATTTATGGATAAATACGAGCCGGTCATGAATATTTTTCGCAGAAAGGAGTGGCTTTCGAGTAGCTTGCAGGCAGGCAGCTGCAATTCACTGCTTAATCTACAACGAATTGTGCGATGTGATACACCAGGAACTTGATGGCCTATTTCCCGAGATGAAATGAGAGGATTAGCATTAGTAAGTCGCTTTATCACTCTATCACCAGTCGCTGACGTTACCTTTGGGCGGCCAGCGCGGCCCCTCGAAGCAAAGGAGTTCGTCCCATAACAACATTGGAGTGTACGGGAGACATTCTGTTTTGAAGTGTTTAGTTGAAGCGCAGAAGCAGTTTGACTCATACCAGATTTGACAATTGCAACAATCTGAGCATGCAGCTCTGTTGATAATTCCATTGCAGATCAATACAGAAAAGAAACTTAATATGCATGCACAACACTCTTATATAGTGGCATTTAAAAGGATTTAGAAGAATTTCTAGAAGGAATTCTATATTCTGGAAGGCTGGCTGGCTTACATCAAATCATTATTATAATTAAGGCAACGCAGCTGGTGTATTGTCTGTAGAAAATTAAATATTACAAAATTATTATGCTGTCACCAGACTTTTGGCCATAGCTGTATATATATATACATATACATATATAAATTTAAATAGAAAAGTTTCGACTATTATAGTAATTGTCAGTTTACAAATTAAGGTAACAAAAGTTTACAATATACTACAATATAAGTTAATTATACTGCATGCACTAAAAAAATTTTATTTCATTTTTTCCCAAATTGCATTGCTTATTTAAATTTTTTTTAGTATTTTGTGTTATAATTAATGCCTCACAGATGTTGGTGTGGGTAGTTGTTATTGCTATTATTCACAGTTCTGACATCTTGATTCTTTGTCTGCTTAACAATGACTGTACACTACATCCTGCTCTACGTTGGGTATACTCTTCAAATTCCTCATTCGAAATTCTNTTCAAACATATATTTACCTGATTATTTGCAGCGATAAACTAGCGGAAATTGATAAAAACAATTCTTTTATGGGACAACTTTTTCAATAATATTATCCATATATATATATATATATACAGCTATGGCTAAAAGTCTGATGACACATCCATATATTAAAGATTTCTACATATTTTAAACAAAATTAAAGAACAATATGGAAAAATATTGTATATTTATGTAGCCATGCTATATGTAACAGTATAAAACATGTCAGACTGACTAACAGTCAATATTTCATATGCGGCCCTTTGTTTCTTATCACTTTTTGCAGCCTTTGGGGCATACTATGGATCAATTTTTCGCACACACTATTGCCTATCTCTGTGCACCAGACTTCACGGACGATGTGTTTCAGGTCATCAAGACCAGTAGGATTGTGCCTGCTCACTTATTCTTTTAGAATGCTCCATAGATTCTCAATCGGGTTGAGATCGGGACTGTTATCCGGCCATGGACCCAAGATCTCTATCCTTTGTGAGTTGAGCCAAGTGGTCACGGACCTTGCTTGATGGCAAGGTGCACCATCTTGCATGAAGAATGTTGTTTGTTTCATGCACATTATGGTTTGTAGCCTGTCCTGGAGTAGCTCTAGATAATTTGCAGTTCACATGGTAGCACCTTGCGGCAAGAACCACAGTTTACCACGGCCAGATGCTGACATTGAACCCCAAATCATTGTGCTAGAGGAATGATTTACACAATGAAGGCAACATCGAGGATTGAATCATTGGCCTACTGGGCGTCTGAAAGTTGCTAAAGATTACTTTTTCCCAATGGGCAGAAGTCCAGTGTTTGTACTTATGGCAAAATGAAACTTAATATGCATGCACAACGCTCTTATATAGTGCCATGTAGAAGGATTTAGGTGAATTTCTAGAAGGAATTCTATTGGCTGGAAAGCTGGCTGACTTACAAATATATAAATCAAAGCATTATTATAATTAAAACAACACAACTGGTGTATTGTCTGTAGAAAATTAAATATTACAAAATTATTATGCTGTCACCAGACTTTTGGCCATAGCTGTATATATATATACATATACATATATAAATTTAAATAGAAAAGTTTCGACTATTATAGTAATTGTCAGTTTACAAATTAAGGTAACAAAAGTTTACAATATACTACAATATAAGTTAATTATACTGCATGCACTAAAAAAATTTTATTTCATTTTTTCCCAAATTGCATTGCTTATTTAAATTTTTTTTAGTATTTTGTGTTATAATTAATGCCTCACAGATGTTGGTGTGGGTAGTTGTTATTGCTATTATTCACAGTTCTGACATCTTGATTCTTTGTCTGCTTAACAATGACTGTACACTACATCCTGCTCTACGTTGGGTATACTCTTCAAATTCCTCATTCGAAATTCTTCTTTTTCAAATAAATTAATAAATAAATAAATAGTCTCATTATTTCCTGTACATTTATGTACAAAAATAACACAAATATAGGGAAAAACAAAAATAAATTTAAGCACAGAAACCCAAAATGCTGTGCATAGCTAGTAGTGTTAGTAAACGTCCTTTTTAATATAATTTAGTAAGTCACCATTTCTAAGATAATTTACAGCCATTGGTAAAAATGATTTTTGAAAGATAGTTGTTCTGAAACGGTAAGATCGAAAAGTAGACCGGGTGCCATCAAATAAGCTTTTAGAGTGCATAATTTCATGGTGGAGCGGATGATCAACACTATTAATAACTTTTTTCCACAAACTTGACAAACTTTTTTTTAAAATAATCATCTACAATTGATACCATTTTTGTTAGGTAAAATTTGACACAAGTGAAATATTTTTTTAAATATGTCGGAGGTTTTCGCAATTTGGTTTTCTGTTTTTCAATTAAACAAAATCCATACATGTAGGCAAGACGAAAGATTTAAATAGAATAACTTGTCTAAGATAATCAAGATTTTTATACCAGTACGAAATAGTCTTTATCGAATAATTAATATTGTTGATCATTACATTAACCTGCTCATCTTATTTTAAATGATCATCAAAATGCAGACCCAGGTATTTTGAATTGTTTCCCTTTCTTATGCTTTTATTCATGATGGTAATAGCTTCATCAGCAATCTCATCCAAACACTCATTTGAATATCTTACTCTAAAAATTCTTTTTTTGCATTTTCCAACATTTAAAATTAAGTTATGACTTTTACAAAAATCCTCAATTGCAGCAAAATCTTTTCTGTATAATTCAAAATCATTTATATTGTGAATGGTTTCTAAAATTTTAGTATTATCTGAGTATTTATCCAAATCACAATATTTGGCCTTGAGTAGAATATTAGTACAATATATAAAAAGAGACCCACTCATACGGCCACCCTGTGGTATCCTTACCAAGATATTGGCATATTCCGATCGGATTTTGCCGATTTTCACACATTGTTTAAACCCATTCATATAACTACAGAGCCACTTTGTAATCCAGTTTTTGTAATTCCCGACTGCAACATCACTAATATTATTTAAAAGAACATTTTGAAAAATATTATTGAAGGAAGAAGAAAACCGACAAACAAACATCTAATAATACCGCTATCAAGGTTTTTAATTATTGGGTGATTCAACCAAAGTAACGCATCAAAAGTCGACAGCCTCTTTTTGTAGGCAAACTGTTTAACGTCATCAACATCACTAATCATCTTAATTAGGTACTTCAGAGCAGTTCTATCAAGTCATCTCGCTGTAATAGGAGTTACTTCAACTGGTCAAATAGATTGCATGTTTTCAATGGATGAATCAATTTTTTAGGAATTACAGAAATCACGCCCGTCTTCCACGAAGTAGAATAAAACTTAAAACAAACAAATTTGCAAAAAGTTTGGACAATAGACCTGCACAATCATGAAATATCCAAGCAGGAACATTACTATCACCAGAAGATTTCTTTGGATTAACATTTTTAAGAATTAGGTTGACATCCGACGGCACAACAATAGGAAAATCATCTGCTTCAAGTAAATGATCAAAGTCAGTGTCTAAGGCATCCTTTCCAACATGCTAATTAGAGCGGGTAAACAACCTATTAAGGATATTTGCTTGTTCCTTGTTTATTACAGTCTTTGTAATTTTTCTTCATTTTGCTGTCAATTTAATGAAAAACATCATGAATAGACATTTGAATTGTTTTATTTTTCTATGCCGATACACTATCCTGTTTATATTTTTCTGAATCACATTTCTTTTATGGTTATCCCGATTTTTGATTGCACAAGCTTTCTTCTGAAGACAATTTTTTAATTCGGAGATTTCTGCAATCATTTTCTGTCCGTATTCTTAATTTTCCTTTTAGGAACAATAGTATCAATTACAACTGAATGTATGATTCTGTACACACAACCTTGTTATTCAATAGTAAGTCACTTTGAATACGTTTCAGATCTGTACTAGAAAAAGCTTCATTAAGATCAATCATATTCTCAGAAGTTGCTACCTGCCGTGTGCAATAACTTGCCCTAGTTTTATTTTTACATGTTTTTTATTTAGCAGAAATAGACTTTTATTATCAAAATTACTAATAAGAGCAAAAACACGTATTTCATATAAATTTTCATCGCTAACGTAAGAGTTGTTCAGAATATATGTAGGCTCTTTAACTAAATTGAAAAGATTAAAATTATTAACACCAGACAAATTTGGTTTATTAACATCACCTGCAATTATCAAGAAATTCTTTTCAACTTTTGATTGAATTAGCTGAAAATTTTTGTAAGCTCCTTCCTCATAAAAACCTTTTTGCTCTTAAGTCGTATATAGATATTAACAAGAAAATCACATTATGTTGACAAGGCAAAAACCTTGGTCTGCATTTTAATACTTGTAATACAAGATTAGGGTTGCAAATTTGAGCTATTAATTTAAGCCGATTCGGACATCATTGTGTACTAATTTACGTAATTAAACCCTCCTCGATCTTCATCAAAAATTTTCAATTTCTCGATCATTTCGAAAAACATGAAAATTGCACAAATCTGTATTAACATTTTTTTCCTTTTACAAGTTTAGTTTCTTGTTCAGCAAAAATTGAAACAGAAGGAAATAATAGTAACCATTCTTTCACCAAGTGTAACTTAGATAAACCATTAACATTATTTGCTATAATAAAAGGAAATGACAGCTCGTGAGCAAATTTTTTGGTTCAGATCATTAAGCTGTTTATACATTGATTTTCCTAAATCAACTAGTTGTATTCTTTGTTGAGATGATACAATATCACCAAAGATTGCTTCTTTTCTTCCATTTTTGACACAATCATTACAAAAAACAGAATATTATCTTTAACTGATTCCAATGATTTTAGAAACTTTTTCAGAAAACTTAGTAGTCTTTTTTGCAAGATACACATGTAAAAACTGATTCACTGTTATCAATATTCACTTTGCATGTTTTACATAGAAAGTATTTAAGTTGAAATTGTTGATTAGAAAACATGTTTAACAAGACAGCAAGCTTATACCAATACATCCTTACTTAAAATATCTTGATTATATTTTCCTTAACAAACTATTTATTGGAAGCATGGAAGCTATGACTTTAATGTTAATGAATATCTATCATTTTCATTAAGCACCTCGTTCATACAAATATCTATTAAATTATTCCGAAATAAATGAAATGTATCTTTCAAACTGCATTGCTTTGGAACGTGATCGTTTAAATTGTTGTCTAACCATTTACTTAAATTGTATGTCTGACTATTAATTGAAGACAGTATTGGTCTTAAGGGTGAATTTTTTATCTCTATGCATTTGGTAAATCCATACAATCTGTGAGGAGCTGAGAAAATACTGCGGAACTTTGGATATTGTTCATCAGAATATTCTTTCAAATCCTTCACATCTAGTAACTGTCTATTAAATTTATTCTGAGAACAAAGAAAATTACTTTCATTAATTTGTTTATTTGATAAATGTTAAAATTTGGTTTTATTATTGTCAATTTTGTTCATTTGGTCAACATATTCCAATTTGTTCATTATTACGATGCCATTACCTTATCAAATTTGCAAATATATAGATTACTATCACAAACTAATTGTTTAAAATCAGATACCATTGATTTAACGTTTTTTGTTACTGTAGATTTTTTACAATATAGTTTAAATACTGATAGTATTTCTTCTTTCAATATGTTAATTTCTAAATCATTTTTAAGACTTTCTTTAATTAATAGATTTCGAAACATGGTTTCATTTTGAACTTTTGCATGTATTTCCTTAATGCTACTTGATCAGCTCATTTCATAGAAAAGGGCATCTTTTTGTATGCTAGTTAAGAATTTACTTGATAAACCTAATACTGTATTTTTTACGCAATCAATCTGTCTGATTTCTTCTCTGTGTCATTTTTAGTTTAGTGAGATGTTTTTTCTGTATTTTGTTTAAACGCTTTCTTGTTAATAATGTTACAAAGTTGATTCTTCATTAAAAATCTCTTCTTCAACAAACTTCTCTCAAGTTTTTTTTGAACTCGTCACTGCTCTTTTTGTAATGCTTTCAACTGTTCTTTTTTTAAATGCGTAATCGAAATTCTTTAGATGTTCTAGAAATGACAAACTTAGGAATTTGCTGATGAGATTTTGTTCAATGCAAAAATGTAAAGATTGTATTCTTAATTGTTATTTTTCTTTCTTGAACTGTAGTTTTCTGATTACTGCAAATTGATTTTGATCCTCTTCACTTAGAATTTTAGAAAAAGTCAAATCATAATTTACTGAGAACCATATTTTTATTCAAATAAAAACGTTTTGACTTTATTATAGTCATCGTCAGTTCACAAGTTGCGGTAAAAAAATTTACATTATTTACACAATACGTTAGTTACATTGAACGCATTAAAATATTTTATTTCATATATATATATATATATATATATATATATATATATATATATATATTTATTTATATGCATAAATTAAAAAAATAACTTAAGAGACAAAACTATAAACTACAAGGAAATTCTATAAAAACTGGTAATTTCGTCTGAACGATGTATCGAGTAGCAGATACTAACAAAGACATTTAATGTTGTTCAGAGCGAAAAAATGATATTGGAAAACAACTCCGAGTAGCAATAGAAGAGATTGTGCAATATTAGAAGGCCTTAGCAAGTGAATGAGTGTCATCTTAGACTCATATTCAAAAATCACTTTACTTAGCACTGGTGTCAACGTGAACTTCAGAGCGTTCAAATTACATTTCTGCATTTAATAGAAGTTAAGTCTTGCGATTTGACCAATCAAATTACAACCTAGCAAAAAATTTTCAATAAGTTTGTAAAGCCATCACTTGATCGGGTCTCTTTGTTTCTGAGAGGTTTGGAAATTTGAACTTTTTCTCTATGTATTAGTTCGTAAGAAATAACATCAACATTTCCATGAAGATATTTTGGAGCTATTTTATCAATTTTAATGTATTTGGCCATGTTAAGTGACAGCATTTTTTTTCAGTTTATACGATTGTATGTGGTAAAATATAGCCATTTATTCGAAATAATTGAAAAAATCATGATTCCAATGTTTTATAGTTGATCAGCCACCCGTGGTACATGTGACCCATAATTCGCGACCCACCAATTAACCATCTCAAGCATAAAATCAGGTTGTTTAAATCACAATCTTTCTAGCAAGTTTGCTGTAAAGCATACGTTTTGATTCTTTTTTATTCGTTGATTGATACCTTATATATATATATATATATATGGGGCTGTGACACGTTTTTCGGTTACATATTTGGCGCTGTGTACTTTTGAAATATAATGGAAAAAATTGGCACTGTGTAAACTTTATTTTTTTATGAATAATATTTATGGCAATAATCAATTCAAATGCAAGATGATTGTGACGATCTCTATTATATACTTAATCATAACTTTGACTATCTAAAATGCATTCATATATGTATGAACACGCATTTAGTAATGCATATACGGGCTAAAATTATAAAAATATTTTACTCCACTAAGTGGCAGCGGAAAAAAATTTCTTTAAGGGGAGGCAAGTTATAATTGTTACATAACATACTAATTAATTAGGAGGAGTTTTACTGTTTAAATTATAAACTTTAGAAGGATTTTTCTGACATTTCAATTTTAGGTGGAGGGGGAGCAAATGTCCCCTCTGCATCCGGTTTCTGCCGCCATTGATTCCCTTAAACAAAATGAGTTATAAATATTCAATGGTTGCAGCAATACATTGCAAGAATGCAAACCATTGACCAGATTAAATGGAAAGGTCTCTTTAAACAACTTTTTCAGGAATATTTCAAAATTTGTGGTGAGGAAATCTTTTGAAATATTTAAATATAATATGTTTCCCTCATTGTAAGTTATTGCAAGATATTAATCAAATTTTGAAAATGTATTTACACAGTGCCAATATTCTAATTAGAGTATACACAGCGCCAAAAAAGTTATAATAAATTGTCTAAGATTTTAAAATTCTTTAAAATCCTAGAGAATACTTCTTTCCTCTACATCATAAAATCGCACTATGAATTGTTTAGATTGATTGCACTTAGGTTGCACAAAATGGCTTTAGCGCTGTGTATTATAGAATTTCGAAGCTCTTTCGCGCTGAGTATGCTTCTCCATAGTACACAGTGCAATATATATATATATATATATTCAACCAAGTTAAAAATTTTTTAATAAAGAATCAAAATATTGAACACCAAAATTAAAATTCACTGAAATAATCCAAATCTTAACATCATATGCAACAAAGAATATCTTCAAAAACAAAGATCTTATCACTAAGAAATTAGTTTCTTCTATAATTTACCAATATGAATGTGATGATTTCAATAAATCATATTTTGGTCAAACTAAGAAACATAAGGGAACAAGGATGAAAGAACAGTTAAGAGGACATTTAAATTTTGAAGTATATTATATTTTCATCATCATGAAATCAAGGAAGAAAATTTTAATATATTACTAAGGTCAAAATGTCATAAAATTTGAGACCAAAGTTTTATTTGAGCTGCTACCAAAAAAAATTACTTAATAAGCAAAGATAGATAACATCAATAATTTTAGAATTATAGAGTATGCAATATTTTTATAATTTCATTTAGTGTAGTCTATTGTATAAATATTTATTTACTGCCTTTGTTATACTGATGATGATTCTTAGCAATTGAAAGCAGTCTACATTTTTAACAGCATTATAAGTTTCAAATCTTTCAAAGCTCAGCATACTTACATTAATATATATATATATATATATATATATATA
>CABFPE010000001.1:7452529-7470301 GCA_900660155.1 Hofstenia miamia
TAGCGCGCGTATATATATATATATATATATATATATATATTCATTATTGTAGTGGTTTTCAGGACTATTGTAAGAATTTTTAACCTTTTGCGAATCATTGATTTGATGTAATTAACATTAAGCAGAATTCTTGTGTTAATTCTAGTCAGTGAATGTGACAACTTAATTCATTTTAATATTATCTTATAAAAAACTGTTGTATGCTTTAATATAAATACAATGCAGTAGAACTACGTTGAAGCTGATGTTTTGATGCAAAATTTATTTAGATAAAGCGTATTTGCGTGCTCAAATGAAGGAATTCTCTGAAAATGTTGCTTCGGTCACGCCAATTCTTGATCCTATAGTAGATGTTAATTCTCCAGTTGACAACGCATTGAAGGGCTGCAAGGTATGATTCCTCCGGGTTGTTAAAGCTAATTCCGATTTAGAAAGTCTTCTTTCTTTCTGGAAACAAACCCCGTAACTTTGGTCAGGCAACTCCTGTGGAAACAATGCCTAAGATTTCAATTCCATCATTTAAGCCTACTGTTAGCATTGCCCCTGCTCCACCAACCGAAGTTGTTACATTCAAACAAGAAGTGTCCGTTCCTTCTTTTAAGCCTACTGTTCCAGTTGCTCAATTAAACAATACTGATCGTCTATACAACGATTTGCTTCAAAAATACAACGATTTACTAGAAAAATATGAAGATTTAAGACAACATCATAGCCAGTGTGAAGGTTTTTATTGAAGTATTGCATACTTCACTTGCCTTTTAGAAATTATTCTACCAGTAATAGATTGTTTTCCTACTCTTTAGATAATATTTTTGTGTCGAAGACCTTTTCAAAATGTATTGTTTACAGTTGTTAAAGCGTATTATAGAAGTTGCATATATTTTTGTCAATATATTGTTTAGTAATGTTTTATCCGAACAACGAGCCTCTCATATGTTTATCACGCTGAACAACGTTGAAATTATAAGTTTTTTACTTGCGGTTGGACTAATACCATAATTTTCATTGATAATTAAAATTCTGTTTGATAACTGCAACCTGTAACATAAGCATAAAAATAGCATAAGACAAATCTTTCAAAGTAACTATTTTGTTAAAGCTATTATGATGTCGAAGTACTATTATTGTCCAATTTGTAACAACTTACTGCCCAAAAAAATAGAAAATCACGTTGAGATAACATTGTCTTTTGTCATATATAGACATATCGCCTATTCTAAACTAGAATACCAGTTTAACAAAATGGCATCAAGTCATATACACTTGCGAAATTTTAAGAACATACTGCATGCCTAAGGAGAAACACGAGTATTGGTATTTTAAAGTTGCTGAACTAATCAGTGCGTATTCATGTTTTGTCAGTGAAAGAATAACAGCCATACTGTTGCCATTATTTGGAAAATTGATGAAAGACAATGAAACTACATCAAAAATGGTTTTGTGGCTGTTTATCTAAAAGTGGACTAGAGATGACCGCGATCCTATAATGGTTCATTTTTTGAAATTCGTTGCGTTAGTGGTTCACTTGTATACTACAATGCGGTTATTTAAATCATCCTAAGGACTTCAAAACGGTAGTCTTGAAACATTTCGCAACTGTCGAAAATATTTGTCAATTAACACATTTATTTCGGCCATGCGACTCTGAATTTTATTAAAATATTTTGTTTTAAAATTCATTGCTATCGAATTCCATACCTCGTTGATTTCTGCATTCAAATTCCTTCTGAAAAAAAACAAAATATAGTTTCAAATATTTGTTAAACTATTATTTCTATGAATTATTTTGACTGTTGTTCCCAGGGCCGTGGCTAGGGGGGCATGGCCCTTGTTATTGGTCACTTGACCCCCTCCTCCCGGTATCCTGGATACAAAATTCCATAGCATTAATTCTAATATTTTGTTAGTTAAGTTAAAATATATCAAATGCCATTCTATTAAAAAAATTCATTGAACAAGTGCGAAACTATTTCATATGAGTAAAACTGATTGATTTATTGAACTGGGCCATGCAAATGCAAGCCACGAGCCTGGTTGTTTCTAAAATGACTGTGGTAGTATTCATATAGACGTATGATTGTTCTTTCAACACAGTGTATGTCTTGTCGTGACTTAAAGATAGAAACATTCACCACGTATAAAATACTGACTTACGCCTATTTTTAGTAAGATTTTTTTCTTTGCCATAATTATTAAAATTATGAACTCTAATCGTATACAATTCATCACTAGACGCTAATGAACTCGTACCTATTGACGAATTACATCTAAGCTTTCGATAGTATTGATCACAGAATAGTTATAAAAAAGTTATCTGCAATAGCAGAAATCAGTCAAAACCAATGTTTAGCTGATTGACTACCTGTTAATAGTATTCCTCAAGGGCCGTTACAAAATGAATTATGCATACGGCCAGGCGAAAACCGTTTTAATTGTTCTTGGGAGCGGCTCCCAGATGTGTGCGAGGTCTTGGAACATTGTCTGCAACGTCGATAATGAGTTTTATTTTGCATTTTGTAGTCTTTAAAAATGCTGACCGTAGTGGGCTAATGTAAACGCAGCTTAAAATGCAAATGTTTTAAACAAAGTTCTTATAGACTAAAAAAAACAATTTAAACAGCGATAATTTGAAATGCTTGAAGATTTCTCAATTGATTTGTAAAACAGTCAATAACCACAATGGCGCATTGCATATATTTTTTATTTGTTGCTTTGTTCCGAAATGAATCCAAAGAGCAGTGACTTAGCCTTTTTTCTCTACACATAAATGCTACTCAGAAAATAAGATTGTGCACGATCTTGTGTCATCACTACCCAATAACGTTTCCATCCCCATTCACAGCCCATACTATTGGTAAATATTCTTATAAAATGAATAAAGAGTATTTTACCCGGAAAACAAAAAGGAAGCTGCCAGCAAAGTTACTAAAAACAAAGTTAAACATTTACAAAGGAGAAAATAAAATGGGTTAACACATTAAGAAGTAACGGAGATATAGACTAATCTAAACAAATGAAAACATGGACAAAACGAAGAAACTAAACAAAAAAGACATACACACTTTACTGAACCGCAAAGAGGGCAGGTGGATTATCTAAAAAAGTTGTACGGGTTAGATAAAATGTTATGTAGAATTCTCGGTAATTGGTCCTTCGGCAGAACAGTGCTTTTTATAATGTATTCAATGATTTCATAGTTTGTCGTTTTAAGGAGTTTAAACTTAGTAAAAACATGCATAGCAATTAGTGTGTTATTTAAGGCAGATAATCTATGAAAGCCTGCCGGTTTAAATGCTATTCTGGCTGTACAAGGAAATATTAGGTGCTTAGGCTTCTCAATTAAGATTACCGGAATTCACCGTGTATAAGCCGTACCCCGAGTTTGGGAGATTTTTAAAAAAAAGTTTTTTGAGCAATATAAAAATTCACAAGAACTGAATCAACTTTGAAGAACAGAAATCTGCATTCCGCGATTTATAGTCTTAATACATTAAGTAAAACTATAAACCTATATAGATCTTGTAAAAGATTCTGATCTAAATTGCTCTTGACATTTGCATGCACATTATTTCTAAACTAACAATACATTCTAATGCTTTAATATTGTTATTTTTAATGTATATTACAGAAAGATCTCGTACTTTAGTGTATAATATATGTGCAAATTAGGTGTCTTCGATTTTTCTGTAGATAAATACATAATCTACTTAAGGTTGTATCAATTAATTTGGAAGAGTAGAATTTATCGCGGTTTATAATTCGATTGAAAATTGCCTAATACATTGTTTTATAATACGGAATTTTTGAAGAATGTTTGAATGCAATATGTTGAAATATTCCAACAACTTGATGCGTTGTCAGACATTCAGGATATCGGGGTCGCTATAATTACAAAATTCACTAAGAGTTTCTCTTTAATTGATGCCTTAACTTCTGACATAGAACCTCGTTTGTGTATTATAAAGTTTTGCAGACTTTTAGGCTCAGTAGTCTAATTAAATTGAATTTGTTCACCATATGTTTTTTGCTATTAATTGGGGGACACAGTTTTAAAAGAATTAGTAGTTATGTTACAGAACATGTCAAGTAGATTTGAAGTAATACTAGAGAACAACGTACTTATAGGGTGCCCTTTGGCGTTTAATATCGTTAATATTAAGTTTATTTTATATGCAAGCTGATAGTACTATAAAATTGAAAAAATTCACTATTGTCTAAAGAAGCTCTCCATTTTTCAGTAGCGTAACGCAGATCATCAAATGTTAAATGCGATTTCCGGAATCCAAATTGTGTATTTGATAAAATGTTGTTTTTTGAAGGGCATAGATTAATTTTTTGAAATAGTAGTTTACCATGATAAGATAAGACAATCTTTATTAAGAGAAGGTAAAACAATTAAACATAAACTGATGGCTTCTCAAAATAGCGTAATTAATAAAAGCAAAATTCATACTATTTGCAAACCTAACATTTAAAGGAATGTCCTTTTTGTAAGAGGGATTTATATTTACTAATTTTTGCTGTGTCGGGAAGGAGTGTGTTTTAATATAAGAGTAAATTAGAAAACTTAAAGGACATGTAATTTGAGGAGCAAATTCTTTAATGCGCCGAATTGGAATTTCAGATGGACCACATGATTATTTAGTGTTTAGCTTTGCAATTGCTTTGAAAATTTCCTGCCTTGTTACATATCTGAAAGAAAATTGATTCTCCTTAAGACAAATTCTGTGGTTTCTTAATTGTAGACGGATATAATCGCCCTTGTACTTTCCCAAATGAATAAATTCAGTGTTGAATGCATTTTCAATATCAACACTTTTAATAATACTTCTCTATTTTGTTCTCAATGCAGTTTATACGAAGTTGAGAATATTTATTTCGGTTCAGAAGATTATTGGCAAAGTCCCATTTGTCTTTAGGTCTAGAGAGCTTACTAAAAGTAGTATTCATATGATTCTGATTTGTTTTTCTAAGTGCAATATTAGATTTGTTTCTAGTTTTTTTATATAATGGCTAGTTTCTTCAGATTTCTTCTGAACGCCTCATTTTGTAGTTTAATAAATTGCTTAAAAGAAAGAGTTCACTAGTGTTTTTCCTTAATTTCATTAACCCAATGTCTTTCTTTGATTAATACACGTTTTTGAGACAATGTGTTTCAATGTAATAGCTCAAAGTATTCTTAAATGACTGAAACATTTCATCAACACTGGCTTATGAATAGACATTAATCCAATTTTCTTTTGATAATTCACTTCTAAACGGTTTTAATAAGATTGAATTTTTTTCACGAATTTCTTTCCATTGCCTTTGTTTTGTGTGTTTCGATTCTCTAAAAAGAATGCACGTAATAATTGAGTGATCAGAGAATGGACATTCACAGCTTAAATATTTAAAATCATTAGCGTTGCACCAAAAAATAATCGATTAGTGTTGAATTGCTATTAGTATGTATAGTAAGAATGCTTAACTCTACCCATAAGCTTTCAAATTGATAGTGGTACGTATGTCTGCCTATATATTGGTCTAAAGCTTTCTGCAATTAAAATAAGAACCCCGCCTCCATTGGTTTTGTAAGATTTGAGCAAATTTCTACCACATCAAAATATTTTGTAACATGGTGGTTTCTAAATTTCATCCGAATCAAGCAGGCATGTTTCAGAAATACCCAAAATTGAATTTTGTCCTATCTTATTAATAAAGTGCTTATTTGAAAGATTTTGAAAGTTTAAATGCACATATTTTATACTTTTATGGCAATGCCATCTATGATTAGTAGTATTGAAGGAATTTTTGTTAACAAAACAGCATAATTAATGTTAGTGACACTTAGAAGTAAAACTTGTGCTATTAGTAGTATTATTGAACCTCTTATGATATTTATTTTTCTTCATATTTGGCATCGTCTAAGAAAATGAGGACATGTTGAGTGAAACACTAGATAATAGCAATAAAAAAATTAAAATGATTTTTAAATAGCTTTTTATACTAGATTGTTTCTTGTGATAGAGAAAATTTGCTAGCAATAATCTGAGAAATACTAGCATTACAATTATAAGCTTAAAAAATCCCACCAATGTTTATGAAATGTCTTATGCGCATGACTTCATGTGGGGTAAGTGCTGTGTTCATTGGAGTAGAGACAATGCTTGCTGCATATGATGAAGAATTGATGTAATTGCTCTGTTGTGGCGGGTGCCTCATATTTCGCAATATTTCAGCATTAGATGCGCGGGTTAATGGGATAGGGTAAGGTTTTCTGTCAAAGAAGTCTTTCGAAGATCGAACATATGTGGCCATCCCAGTTCTAAAAAAGTGAATGCCATTTCTTGTAAATAATTGTTCATTAACTTGTTGTGGCCTAAAGAAAATAAGTTATGCAATTTAAATGTTAGAATATTTTTAGTTTTTGCAATATTGTGTATAGGGGTTTTCAATTAGTTCAAGGAGTTTGTCTTTATTGCCTGTAAAATTCCTGAGTATATCATTTCGACCAACCTTTATGAAAACTGTGTCAATGGGAGTCTCTTCATACACATCAACTACTGCTTTCATTTCTTTTGTAGTTGCCCCGGGATATGAATTTACACTCGTTACTTATTTTGTGACATGTTTACTCAGTTATAGACTCGTGTACATGTTATAATGTAAATATAATATGCACTTTTATGTAGGATAGTCAGTATGTTTTTGTGAACAGAACGCAACGCTGTTTTAATTACTGATGTAATCACATGGTAGCAGAGAAATAAATCATGTCTACAAAACAAATGATCTTTTGATCCTGAGAAAGACCAGTATCGCAGTTGGAGGAAAGAGGTGTTATTATGGCGTCATGTAACGGATTGCAGTAAAAACAAGCAAGGGATTTCCGTTTTATTTCAACTTTCTGGCACCGCAAAAAATCGAGCCCTAGAAATGGAGCACTCCATACTTACAAGCGATACCGGTCTAGATGAGTTATTAAAATATCTTGACGAATGTTTGCTTGACAGTGATGATGATGCGGCATATGATACGTTTCTTGAATTTAAAACATTTGAAAAATTAGCTAATATGTCAATACGAGAGTTTATTCTTAAATTTAAAAATATTGTCTCACGCATGAAGCAGTACAAAATGGAACTTAGTGACTCTATATTGGCTGCTCTACTTTTGTTTAAATCTCATATTACTGATAGCGAACGGCGTGTTATTCTAGCAGCATCTAAATTGAGTTTGAGTAATGTCAAAGCTTCACTCCTTCGTGTTTTGGCAAGTTATTCTTTTGATACATCTAGCAAAAATCAAGAAATCAAGACGGAGAGTGTATTTAGAACTGACCAATACATGTACAGAGGAAAAAGTTCAAAATCAACCCGTGGTCGATTTACCAATTTTCGAAGTGGACGATTTTGGTCAGGTGCCTCCGAATTTCGCCCGTGTGCTATATGTAATTCAAAATTTCACTGGGCTAGAGACTGTCCTGATAAGCCCTCACCGTCAACAATTAATTCAATTAATAAAACGGTTGAAACTGAGAATAGCGTTTCGGTTAATGATGACAAAGAAGAAACTTATTTTGTTTATTCTACATTTACAAAAATGGAATCGCAAACCACTAAACCGTATGCGATCATTGATACCGCATGTTCCGTCACTGTAGCGGGTACAGAATGGTTGTACATGTATCTTAGCTGGCTAGGTATTACGTGTTCCAAACTTCGCACAAATCCCACTAGCTCGACGTTTGTGTATCAATTTACCATCAAAATCAAGCTCAGCAGTTATTCATGCATTTTTATTTGGAACGTGTGAACGAATTCTGGCAGATAATAGCGGTTAATTTGCCTCAGACGATATGTTGTTTGCATGTGATCATTTATCCATAGTAATGAGGATAACTGCTCCTTATTCCTCATTTAGCGCTGGGGTGGTGGAGCGACATAATTCTGCGATAAAAGCCACATATAAGCCGGTCGCCATGGAAGAACCAGATGAGAATGTTCGAACTTTACTAAAAAATGACTGTTTTCTCAAAAAACTGTTGCCCTAATCGAGCGGGTTTTTCGCCATATCAAGTCATTTTCGGACGAAACCCATTCATTAAAGGTGTTTTAACGGAAGGTCATAATGCGTTGACGAATTTTTCGATTGATGGTGTTGTTGCCAAGCATTTACGACTTCTAGATAAAGTGAGAACAGCATTCTCGGCTGCCGATTGTTTAGAGCGAATTCGTAAATCATTGGTAGCTAAACTCGCCATTCATTATTCGCTTTTTATACCTGATTGGTCCAATTACATGCGTTCTTTTTTTGTTTTATAATTATTTTATGGAAAAAAGTAACTTTACTTATATGGGAAAGTATTATTAATTATTTTGAAGAATGTCTTTCGGACATTTATATAGCATTAGGGATGTATAAATAAGTTTGAGATTTTTCTGTATTCATTATTCTTATTAAAGCTATGATAATAGACTGCTACTTTGATAGCCCAATTATTTAACTGTACCTGAAATTTTCTGAGGAATTTTTGTTTATGTCAGTGTGGAGTATATTCGCATATTTTTCACATAACGGAATTTCAAAATTCGTAGTTACTCTTAAATCACTTTTTCAGAAGCTATCTCAACGTCGGAAGTCGCATTGTCTACTTTTGAGTAATGTTATCTCAAAGCTGAAAATGGTGAAAATTACTAAAAAAAATTTTATTTCGTAAATTTACTCATTTATATCAATACAGATAAGTCCAGATTTTGAATTAAATGTTATTTATTTAACAGTTTCTGGCCCTAATTAGTAAAAAACAAAAGAAATTTTATAGTAAATCAACAATTTACAACTCAAATATTTTCGCATTTGCTGATAATTGTACACCACATATCACATATCAGGGGAATCCCTGTGACGTCAACATTCTATATATGGGAAACATGTACGCGTATTCTGCACCAGTAGCCAATATTTTTTATGCCCATAGCGTCAAATTTGACTTTGCAATAAATAGCCTTCCGAAATGTGACTACCACATGAAAGGACAGAGTTTAGTACTAGGTTTCAAAATAAGTTGTTGAGACTGAAATATGTTGAACTTCATAGTGGATAAATATTAAATTTTGTCTGTTCAGTTAAGTTTGATAAAAAAACTCTAAAAGTGTAAAATATTAACTTAATTACAATTTTGTAATTATATGGCACCTCTCTTCAGCAGAACTTGGTTGTACCCAATTTTCTGCCTAAGTTACTTAAGAATCATTTCATTCAATTTGTGTTTATTAGCAATGTTTAATTATTCCTTAATATTGAATTTTTTGTATATTAACTCTTCATTATTAGGTTATTTAATTGGCTGCAAAATATAGATTTTTTATTCCATTCTTGTGCAAGTATGTGACGATTAAAATGTAAATTTTCTTCCTGGATATTAAAATTTGTGTTTTATTCAAAATCTATTAGCAATTTCCATTTGGTCCAAGATATACTGAGAATTGATTCCTTGTTTGTGCACTTTTGTGGTGTCAATTTTTCGTGTCACTGAAAAGTCATGGAGTCATGGGTGTATTCTTTCTGGACTACAAAACAGATAATTGTTTATTAAATACATGTACTCATGTTTATTTCTGTATATTGATATCAGAATCATAAGACTATGGTGGTAAAGTAATTAGAAGCTACTGGTTGCTAAGCACTTTTTATGTTTGAAGGTTCATCAACTTCAATTTACTAAAATACTTGTGAAAATAAATTCTCAAAATTCAAGATACATGTTTCTTCATAGTTTTATCAGTTTTTATCTGATTTTTGTGATCTATGGCTCATATGAAAGCTGAAAATATCCTCTATCCAGAAATAATGATAATGCAATATGACAATTTGGTGCATTGAGTGTATTTGCTAATGCACGCGAGCGGCGACCAAATAATTCCGAATGTATTAGTTAATTCACCACTCTTAAATTCTATTTGCTTATGACGCTTGCACCAACCATTCCAAATAATTTAGTTGTAATTAAAATTGTAAACTTCACGAGTCTTTGTTTGCTTGCCTGTATTTTTAATTGGTAACAGATTTAAAATTTTCGTAAAACCAATAAGACAATATATTAAGTACACTAGCTGAATTATTGCATTTTGTTTTATACATTTATATTTTACTTTCATCTCCCCACTTGAAATTCTGCCTGAATTTGTTTGAGAGTGACTTGTTGAACATCTCCAAAATCATGCAATATGATGTCTGGTTGATCACAAAAGCTACCAGGTCGCCAAATTCTAAACACGTATTGTGGTGCTGAAGACATTTAAGCAAATAAAAATTGCGCGGTTGGTAATGACGCAATGTAACCAGGGTTTTCAAATACTCCGAATTTTATAAACTCCAACTCCCATGAATTCGCAAAACTTCATCAAAAAACTCTGAAAAGAATTCATTAATTCTTTTTCTCAGACTTGAATGAAAATTGCTTGAAAAATAAATTATTTTAAATTTCACTTGCTTTATCAACTGCAAATAAATGTGTTTTAGCAAAAAAAAAAACTAGGAAATTCGAAAAAACTGTTGAATGAATTCGGAATAGGCCTATTCTTTAAAAAAATATTCGAGCTTGAATTGTAAGTATTCGAACTCTGTTCAAGTAACTCAAATTCAATTTGAAAACTTTGAGTACGACCATATTATTTGTTGGTTAGCCACTAGTGTTGATTTAGCAAATGAAATCCATGGGCACTATTTGTATGAGTGCATATTAACAAATACAGTTGGCCAACTGGCTACGCAAGTTTGAATTAATTAATACATTCCAACCAGTGGTTTCAGTTAATCCTTCTTAAGTAGACTTGGCCACTTGTAGTTTCAATAGTTGGCCAACCAGCAACACGCATGCAATTAGCAAATACGCTCATTGTGACTCATTTTGTGGTGATGGGTTGCAAATTAATTTTTTTTATGACATTTCTATTTTTTGATTTTTAGGATTTAGGCAAACTAATATTTTTGACGCCAAGTTTCACTTAAGGCGTGTTTGTTGTAAAAATGTTCAAATATGCAACACCATGCTTCAAGGAAAATAATTCATAGATCCAAAGCCCATATATTTCAAATGAAAGAAATTTTAAAAATGATGTGTTATTTTAAGTAGAGTGTGTTTCTAAGCACATTAATATTGATCAGAGCAAATATGCAAGAGGTAAAAATCAACAATTTCTTTAGCAATTGTGTATAAATTGTACTAAATGTAAAAGTGCACATTACACAATGACACTGAGCAATGATCTCATGTCATGTAAGAAAATTCCCTCACATTGAATAGCTGTGGGACAAAAGTTGATTAGTGATAATATCCTCCAAACACAAACCTTGGAATTGACCAATGTCAACACCCCTACTTTATACACTGTAACTGATATGAGAGTCAGCTTTGCTTTTGCACAAAGTACTTAAATGTTAAAAGAAATTCAAGAAATTTGGACAGAGCTCAAAGCAAACAAAAACCCTGAGTCCAAATGGCCCAAATTAAATATAAAAAGTCTGGCTTCACAATATCACCAATCAGTTGAGTGATTACTAAGAGAAGTGAAATTCTCTTACAATACACAAGATAGGAAAAACTTCAAGCTCCAGCTATTTGCAGAACAGAACATCTCTGATATTTATGCAAGAGGAGCAATCTGGATCATTGCCATTTACCTAACTAGAGATCCACAGATAACTCTCCCAATGAACCATGAAAAGCGAACTTCTGTTGCTAAAACAGCATCTCATGAAATAGCTGTGTTTCCACTAACCTGGAAGGTAAAAAATTGGCTGTTATACAAATGCACACCTCCATCCTCACCTGGAAAAACAAAGAAAGCCATGGACAAATATTATGCCTGACTGGTGGGGGCAAGTAGTACAACTGGGAAAATGTCAATCATTTTGATTAGCAATAGATTAGGAATTTGTCTGTTGGACATTAATATTTTCTCAGACATGATGAAGAAGTATATGTGGGGTGTGATAGCAGAAACTAAATTTGCGATATTCCATTCTGATAATGCCCCTCTAAGCACTAAAAGATTAATTGAAAGACAATCTGAATCAACACAAACATTCTTGGAGCAATTAGGAGGTTGTGAAGTGTTAGACTGAAACGAATTTTTTTTTGGTTTGCATCAAATCTCATACCCAGAATGTGGATATGGACAGTTTGCAGAATCAGCAAGACATGTCAGGAAAGAAGGAAAGATTGTGCCAATCACAATGTTCAAACAAATAATAAGGACACCTGAACAGTTTTATAAAGAAGAGGAATTACTTGCCCCTTCATCAGTACAACTTTCCCCTCAAATTTGAGAACTCATTGAAAAGGTTAATTTAGAAAATTTTGGTGGACCAGTACCTTTGCCTAAGCCCACCCCACAGTGGTCTATCACGGAAAATGAAAGAATCTTAATGATTGAGCATGATGAGTCAGACTTTTTGGAGGATCTTACAATCCACAATAGAGTATTAGTTGACAACCATGACAAGGATGTACTTGGAATGATGAAATGGTGTTTAACTGAAATGTTTACTAAGGAAGAGTTAGTTATTCTACAGTCCCCAGGGTGACAAGTAGCTCTGGATGTAGAGTACACTACTGCCAGAGTCAAGATATCCAGTCAACAGATTGAAGAGTTACAGTCCCATGGGCTATGAAGTAAGTTTTGGGATACAGTAAAGGCTGCACAGATAAACTAGCCTGTGACAATTGGTACAGCTAGTCTCCTGAAAACATCTGGATTCAAAGATTTGGAACAAAACATTTGGAAGGAAAATTTACTATGCATCCCTCCTCCCTGTATAGAAACTCCACTAATTCAACCTAAATGGAGAGTCAAGAAAAATAAAAAGAAAGTGGCCACACATCTCCCCAATAAACTGAATTTTGTAAGCAATCTGTCAGAAGTAAATAAGTTAAGTAAAACTGATGAGTATAGATATGTACGTGACAATTTATTGGCAGGAGACAACAAAGAAAGAGTCTTTGTAGATGGAAAGCTGACAATTTGAGACATTTTCAATAAAGGGAATGCTATACATGAGCAGTTACAGAAGATACGCAATACCATACTTAACACAGACCCTCGTGTATTAATCTTGTTCCAAGCAGCTGGAGATTTCATGTGGATCAATAATGTAGAGAACATAATGAGATATTATGACGTCACTAAAAGAATTAAAAAAAAGCTGACAATTTGAGACATTTTCAATAAAGGGAATGCTATACATGAGCAGTTACAGAAGATACGCAATACCATACTTAACACAGACCCTCGTGTATTAATCTTGTTCCAAGCAGCTGGAGATTTCATGTGGATCAATAATGTAGAGAACATAATGAGATATTATGACGTCACTAAAAGAATTAAAATCATCACTATGCTCTGCACAGGGATCTCTGATCCTGATGAAATGAATTTGAACCAGGTGCAGGAATTTTGCTCTCTATTTGTCAATCATGCCACTCAGATTTGGTCATTACAGTACGTGTTTGAACCCTTTTATCCAGAAATGACAATAAACGCAGAGGATGCTCACACATCTGATACAGATGCAATGATGATCCTGATGATTGCATTGAAAGGATTTTGTTTATATGAAAGATTTTACCACATGTTCACTTGCCAGCTGAATAATCTGAGAAGGAATTGTCCCATTAACAATAGGCTGTCTGCTTTGTGATTCTTCAGGCTTAAAGATGAAGTAGTTACCCAAAGAGAAGTATTAATGCAACTTTACGTGAGCCCCAGTATGCTGAAGTAAACGAATGGGAAGAAGTATTAGCTATAGAAATGATTGCTGCCACCCAGAAGATAGTCTCAGTTCCCACTCTCCACCTTCTACTGCAAAATTAATTTGAGCAAGTGAGGCATGTAGAGTCACTCAGGGATTTTTTGTAGTTATTACTTTTGATTTTATTGTATTGATGTCATTATGATGTAGTTATTTATTTTTGAGATTAGTTTTATGAAAGCTATTTTAATGTCCCCTCAAATGGTGCTACTGATATTGAAATTAATAAGTGAGACAGATAGGGTAGCACCATGCATTTAAGTTGAGCACTTTACTTTTCCTAAAGACTTTGCTCCAGCTGGAAGCCATGTCAATTGGTCATCTTGGATTTTACCTAAAAGTATATATTACTTGGATGAATTACCAATGTTTATGTTAATAAGTTTTCTCTTTATTTTCTACTAGAATCAGGGCTGTATGATATAGGTAGTTAAAACCTTCTGCAGAGTCAATTAGTTTCTAGTGTAATTACTATTGCAGCCTGTGATTCTACATTTGAATTAAATAATTTTTTGTTAATTAATATTTGTACTAACTTGACATTGTTAGACCTGATGTGAAAGAGCAATTTTAAGCTCATATTCATAAAGCAAATAGCCTTTATGATTGAAAATTTTTTGCAAAGGAAATTATATTTACTTTTTTGTCAAATGCAGATGTGTTTATGGAACATTTAATTATAAAATGAGTTATATTCATTCAGTCATAAGCTTTCTCACTGTACTCTTTACCCATTTTTTGTTGTTTGAGGCCATGAAAAGCAAACATATTATTTGAGGTAGGTAGAAAAGCCTACAATAATGTTTACTACATCAAGATATTGTTGATTTAAATTGATGAAAAACTTTACATTCTTACAGTATATATATATATAAGGCTTTTTAACTGGTATGAGCATAACTTCCATCATATTGCATTTACAGAAGATAATCTCACAAGTGAAAAAATGCTTCAATTTATTGATTCACTAAATCTATCAACATGAAAGAACACAATGTATTGGGGATGTGATGCTATGAACTGTGAATTTCTTAACTGAATAATCTCACAACTGGTGGAAAATTTATTTAAGTTTGGATATCTGTACCCACAGAACATGGGGGATTCTACCAGTTGCATAAAAGATTATTACAGATTTGTACATTTAAAAAAGATTCATGGTATATTTCATAATACTAGTAAATGTAAATTTAAGAAGTTCATTATATGGTCTCTACTGCAAAGTGAAATACAGAGCAAATGATTTAATTTTTACTAGTTTCTTTAAACCATTATTTATTTATTAGCTTTATAAATGAGAATGATATTTTTTGAATTCATTTTCAGTTGAGTGTATACTATTAATTCCTAAAAGCATATAATTTATACAATGAATTATACAGAAAATGTTATTTCTCTTTTTTGATAATTGTTTGCTACATGTAGATAGAATGGAAAAACAAGTACAAAAATGGTGTTTTATTCTTTTCAAAAAGTTAATTATTTATGAAATTGTAATATGATACACCTTCTTTCACCTTGCATAAATACTAAATCATCATTGAAAAACAGTTTTTTGTCTACCCAGTGTTTGTAATTCTGACAAATTACATCTGCATAACATTTGGGTAGAAAATGTTAGAATCCATTCTTGAGTTTAACTTTGAATACACTTCTGAATTTTGTTTTTAGCTGTACTGCATCTATGATTGTAAGCCAAACTTTCTTTGGTAAATTGCTAGCCAAACATGTGTTTGCAAAGTTAGACTTTGTATTGGCATTTTTTAAACACTGCAACACTTATCTATTGTAGCATCATCCAACATAAATCAAAAATAAGCTGCAAACATTGAGCAGAATGGAAATAAGATCAAAGAAACAATGATTAGAAATATTGTATTTAGATCAATTAGAATAATTTAGATTTATTTGTATTATGCAACCAAGAAATAATATGTCTCAAAAAAGAGAGATTAGTATGTCAATAAAAATACTTTTGACAATATGATGGTGTGAAATCACTTCCATTATTTTTAGCCGCCATCTTGGCAGACGAAAAGTTTAAATTTAAATCAACAGGTACTTTTCTGAATTTACTATAAATAGATTAAAAACATTGTAAGAAGTTGATAAAGAATTTTATTCGGAATTCTTATTTTGTTCTACAATAATGGTTTGAATATTTAATACAATGTCAAGCTAATCAAGTGGTGTTTAGTAGTGGTCTGGGTCCATCACAGAGAATGATTCTAGAGTCCCTGTGCCAGACTATGAAAGTGCACTTAAGTTAGATGTAGGGGTTTTCTCATGATTAGCTGACTAGCAATCACTTACTACATGTATTAAAATAATTAACTGTCAACAAATGGTTGGATGACTGAAACTTAAGAAATATATTAATACTATCTT
Organism: Hofstenia miamia; assembly: GCA_900660155.1. Classification (NCBI taxonomy): domain Eukaryota; kingdom Metazoa; phylum Xenacoelomorpha; order Acoela; family Hofsteniidae; genus Hofstenia; species Hofstenia miamia. The sequence goes on from CABFPE010000001.1 coordinate 7,468,712, forward strand.
AGATCCAAATTAATGACCCATAAATGACCAATAAAGTGACCATACATGTATTAAATTATAAATGTAAGTTAGGAATCTGCTTGAAACTAATATGTTTAGAAATGCCAATATATTTTGGTAATGGCTACATGTAGTATTGAATGAGCAGCTAGTAATGAGTCAGGTTGTGAATAGATAGAACACTTTTACAAAATGGAGTTTAAGTCAAATTGTGTCGTGTCTTGAGTATGCACTGAGCTAGGATAGCATACACATAAACTGTATTGATGAGCTGAGAGGTGGCACTCAACCAAATGGAGGAAGTGGTGAAACTGGATGTGGAGATCAGCTTCAGGCAGATGCCCATTGTCAATGATTGGATAGATTACCACATGGCTTCATCACCTAAATAGTGAATGGTTAACTCTAGTTTACTTTATGTTAATGGAAACAACAGCCAAGCAGTATGCAATAAGTAAATCCCTACCTGCAGAAATACGACTAGTGTTATATAGTAGCAATAGATAAACAGTGATAATGCCTGGTAGAGGATGTTACACTATGTTGTCATGTGATATAGAAATATTTTTATGGATGGAAAACATATTAGCCAGCAATGCATTATCACAAATGTCACATAAACCCAATGTATTATACAAACACATGTAAGCATGCAAACTAAATAATGTGTGATATAGCTGAGTATATTAACAAAAAAACATGTAATGAAATTGGCCAAATAATGTAGCATAATCCAAAGAAAATGCTGCTAATGATTAGTCTAATTTCATTTATCAGAATTATCTTTGTAAAATGCAACCAAGTAATAATATAACAAATTAGTACTTGTTGTCAAATTTGACAAAATGAAGGGGGCGAATTTGCTTCCATTATTTTCTGTCATTTTGGCAGACAAATTAAATTTGAATTTCAAATGACAGGTACTTTTTCAAGTTAACTATAAATAGAGCATAAATCAGTTTGAAATTTGTTGAAGTAAATTCTTTGAAAATCTTATTCTTAGATTTTATATTGGTTTGATTATTTATACAGAATGTCAAGCTAAACGGTAAATGCAGTAGTAGTGGTTTGGGAACACATTGGGAGTGACTCGAGGGTCCTTGATCCAAACCATGAACCTGCATTTATGTTAGGTGTATGAATAGGAGTTTTTCTCCATTTAGCTGGCTATCAATTTGATCATTTACATGTAATCAATAATCAACATTGGGAAGAAAGGGCTGGATAGCCTAGTGTAGTTTATACATATTTTATGTGATAGATTTAGGTGACCTATAATAGACCAATAAAGTGACCAAGCATGTATTATGTTATTTAAATGTAAAGTAGGAAGCTGCAAGTTATTAAGTAACTTAATTATATTAACTTAATTAAAGCCAATCGTTTTCAGTAATGGCTAAAGTAATAATTATTAAGCAGCTAGTGACATTGCAAGGTTGTGAAGTGAATTAAATACACAGTACAAATCAGCTATGGAAACACAAATGAAATGATGCAGAGATCAGAGTCAGCTGGAGGCCACAGCTAAACCATTCACAGAGCAGAGCTATGATGGCAGAGTACCTAAATAGTATTCAGTTATTTCAGTTA
>CABFPE010000002.1:5693-20786 GCA_900660155.1 Hofstenia miamia
ATATATATATATATATATAATTCGTTACTAAACCATATTATAATATATTTTTAACTAAGTAAATAAAAGAGAAATTCACTTTACTTTTAGGTTGTTTTCGCATGTGGAAGTGCAGAAAAATCCAGGGAGTAAATGACAGACCTCATTTTTACTTTTCCTAATAATATATTATGGAAACGAATGATTAAAAGTAGTATAAATCTTAAGATTATTTTATTCTACATATAAAATCAATATTTTATTAATCTCCAGTCGAGTTAGGGTAAAATATATCATCAGTGCAAATATTTTGTTAAGAAATCAAATGGTTTGGTATAGTCTACTTGGAAGACCTATTTAATTAACACTTCAATACATTAGGAAAAATGACAATGATTGAAAAAGAATTGCAAATATTCATAACCCTAGTGCCCACCTCTATTTCCTGTAAGAACCTCATTTCTAACTACCCTACTCCAATCACTCTAAAATATTACCGACAAAATAGAATGAAGCCATATTCATCTAAAGTAAAATTTTACACAAAATGCAAACTATAATTTATAAGGTCTTAATAGATTGAAAATATTTTCATAAATATTCACCAAATACTAATATTATCTTCTATATACACTAGTGAAGTGCTGGGAAAACTTTTTTAGTGTTGCATCCACCTGTCAAAAATACCTGTGGAATTCTTCACACAACAGCCAACACAACAACAAAAAGCTGTTGTATTTTTATATATGCCTCTATTTGCCTGTTTATTATACAGGTTAATTAGGTTTCAGAGGATATGACCGACGGTGGAGCTCGACTGGGATCCGCGGGTCAGGATTAATATCCAAACGGTTGCTGAACTTCTCACTGTCTGCGATGACTATCTGACGAGGGTCCTGGAAAAGACAAGAAGGCAAACGTGGTGTGTCTTCTTCGCGAGTCACTAGCACAGCTCAAGTCCCTATCTTCTCGAACTCAGAAACTTGATGCAGTGCTGAACAAATTCGAAGACACGTATGCTGAAGTTGCGGCTGTGAAATCTATATTATTGGACTCCCCACAAACGAAGCCAAGTCCCCCTCCTGATATGTCACGCAATGTTTCCGCTCAAAACGATGACTCCCATATGTACAAGGTTAGAATCTGCGGTATTACTGAAAGTCCAAAAGACACACCTCGTCTGGAATCTATGAACTGTTATTTGACTGCAGTTAATTAAATTATGTCGGACCTGGGAGCAAGTGGAAATATTGTTGACTGTGATCGAAAAGGGCGATTATACCCAAACCGAACTGGTGCAATTTGTATCCAGTTTAGCAGTATTTGGGATGCGAGAACCTTTGTATCCAAAGCAATTGCAGCTAACTTTTATAAAGACAGAAAAATTCTAGTTACTCAAGAGCTGTCTGCTCCTGATTCTTCTTTGGAAAAATCGCTTCTTAAAAAACGTTATGACCTCGTTAAATCTGGTGTTCCAAAAGCCGAGCTGAAAATTAAAAATCTCAGGTTACTAAGAAACGGTCAGGAAGTTACTAGCAATTGACTAGTTACCAAACTATCCATTATTTTCCTCAATACACGAAGCTTGCTCTCTATTGATTGCCGACTCTCATTACTCGATCAAGCGCTTTCCTGTGATGCTGATATAATCTGCTGCATGGAAACGTGGTTTGACGATCCTTTTACCCAACGTGTCTTTCCATATCCATCCTTTTATTTTACATTAGCTCTGCAAGATAGATCTTCTGCCCATGGTAGTGTTATTCTTCTGGGCAAGAAAACTGTTAATTTCAGCATTATTAAATACAAGTGCGAATTAAGATTTGCTATCCTGATTAATGACATATGCTTGTGTGTTGTCTACAACCCGCCTTTATCCAGCACCTATCGTATTCCCGCTGCCGAGTTTGTGCGTTATCTAAGTCACTTGGCTGGTATTACATCTAGCCTCATTGTGTGTGGTGACTTCAATATGCCATCGGGCGACTGGCAAACCTACTCCTCCAGCAAGTCCAAAAATCAATAATTCTGTGACTTCCTATACGACAAAAATTTCCTGCAGCTTGTTGAATGTGCCACGCATACATCATGAAATATACTTGATTTAGTCGTGACTAATTATGAATTTGTTTCCATTTCGGATATCCGGACCGTTTCTCTCTCTCTGATCACCACAAAATAGTGTTTAAGGTGTATGTTGACCTGCCTAAGTCTGCAGCCCAATATTGTTGCTCTGACAGCGTCTTCAGTTTTCTAGCGCTGACTTCTTGGTTTGGCACTTGAGTTGTTGATGAATATCTTCTCGTTTACTATTCCAATATCTTTAAACTATTTCTCTTCCTGGCATGATCAACTATGCGAAATTCTTACGAAGTATATACCTTAGAAGAGACGGCTTTGCCGACAGCTCTCCGGTTATTATACATCTCACACTGTGCATTCTTCCAACATTAAGAACACCAAGCGACGTGCCTACTTGAAATGCAAGTCAGAGGCTTCCAAGGACAATTACCTCAAAGCTGTTGAAGATTTCGAACATTCTTGTGAGCTTGATCGCGCTACTTGTGTTAACAGCTTTGGTAGTAACGTCACTACTATTCAGGATTGCTATAAACTTCTCGACTCTCTTGGTACGGATTCTACACCACAAGCTCCAATGTTTATGACGATATCCAATTGCACTCCAACAGTGGCATTGCAAATGCTTTTAACTGTTATTTTGCAACCGTATTTTCTCCTGCTGCTTAATTTCTTCCAGTTCACTTTAGACGAGGTGCACGATGCTCTTTCAAAGGCTTCCTTAGGGATAGGTCCATACAAAATACCCAGTAGCCTTCTCCGTCTTTTTGCAAACGTGCTCTCCCCACATTTTCTACAGCTTTTCACAGTTATGGACATTGCTCAATTTCCGGACGCCTGGAAGATTGCAAAGGTCACCCCGATTTTCAAATCGGGTGACAGAGGAAATGTGAAATCCTACCGCCTGATCAGTATTCTCTCAAAATCGTCCTTAGTATTTGAAAGGCTCCTATTCCATAAACTTTATTGTGCTATTAAAACCGAATCTCTGAAAGCCAACATGGTTTCATGAAACGACGCTCGACACTCACTCAACTACTCCAGTATTTGCAATTGCTTTATGAAAACGCTGATGTAAAGCAAACAAACTTCTGTTTCTATCTTTAATTTTGCAAAGTGGTTGATAAAATGCCTCATCACATACTAATATCCAAGCTTCAAACCTTTGGTATTGGCGGCAAATTGCTACAGATCTTTGTTTTATATTTATCTGAAAGGCGACATATTTGTTTCTATCAATGGTGTCGAATCTCAAGTTCTCTACGTTTCCAGTGGCGTTCCCCAGGATTCTATCCTAGGGCCACTATTGTTCATTTTGTTCATCAATGACTTGCCATATCAATGTCTTCTGTGCCGTATATTTACTTATGCCGACGATACAAAGCTTGCATCCGCTAGGCTAGCTGACCAAAACTCGTTGTTTGTCACTCCGCCCTTTGACTCTACTATTGCCTTTTATGCACACGACATTAATTCTTCTGACTCACTTAAGGATCTCGGTGTTACCTTGTCCTCAAATTTATCTTGGGATCAACACATACGAAAAAGAATTCCACTAGCCTCTTTGTTGCTTATGAAACTCAAGCGTTTAATTTCATATGCTACATATCCTCACATTAAGCTGCGATTATACACGTCCTTTGTTCTTTCTGTGCTACTCTATTGCACTCCTGTATGGCATTCCAACCTGAAGCTCCTGTCATTCCTGAACGTATCCAAAAGCGCGCTGTCTGCTGGATTTTGGGCAGCCACCCTAGCAAAGACCGGTTTTTGAATCCCAATATCTTGCAAGTATCGTTAAGGCTTCAGCTGGATGATTTTTTGTTGTTTAATAAGATGCTAAACAGCTTCTACGAAATCGATTTCTGAGAATTTGTTAGTTATGTCAGCCACGGCCATCATCACGGAACCAGACAAAGTAATATTGTCATTCTGAAAGCGCATGAAGCACAGCTGCGTAGAACAGATACCTCCTATTTTCATCGTGTTGTTAGGGTTTGGGTTAGGTTTAGGGTTAGGAAGCCAGTACACCGAAACTCCATCCTGTAATAATTTTTTTTTGTGTGCAACATGTCGTAGTGTTTATTTATAATGACTTTTGCATTTGGCAAATTTAAGTCTTATTGTTGTTGTTGTATATGTTGTATCCCCTACACAGGGTAGTTTAAGTCTTGTTGTTGTTGTTGTTGTTGTTGTTGTTGTTGTTGTTGTATCACACAACATACACAACAGACTCATTACTTAACAGTGAGATATTCTGTACTGTTCTTGGTATTGGGGAATACACGCGTGTAAGACAGCACCAAATATTAGTAGAATATAGATTTCATTGCATCTAAATGCAGTCGACTTTTAAAACGCTGAAATCGAATAATCGAAATTCTGATAATGTCCTCAACATCATTCTATGTAAAATTTACTTTTAAGGAAGAAAAGGAATATTAACGGAGGTTCCTAAAATTTAGAAATCCATGATTCAAAAATACAGATAAATAAAGAAAATAATGAATAGTTTTTTGCATATTTCTATGAATCTAGGATTTTCCTGGTTTTGTGTAGTTCAAACTTTCACTAAAATATGAAACAATTTGAAATGACACTAGTCTTTTTAGAAAAACTACGATCTACAAAACAAAAAATAGAGATTATATAGGCATACCAACATTTTATTAGGTACAATTAAATGAAAGCAAATATTAAATGTTATTAATATTTAATTTATGTTACTGATTTTGAGAAAATCTTATTTCAGACATGCATTTGTGGAGTGAAATGCTTACTCCTACCCGTCCCGATAAAAGTAAGTATGCACTACAAATCGTAAACACAGGTATCCGGAGGTATTTAGTTGGTATTTTAATGGGAATTGGACCAAAATGAAGAACTGGGACAACTTATTTATTAGTATTAATCATTCTTTTTGTAAATTTTGTCAAAATAGAAGTTATGTCGTGGGATTATATATCAGAAAATCCAAAATAATTTTGGTCGCGCCTATCTCTAACTAGCACCTACACATCACCAATATGCACAATTTCTCTTTGCACAGAAAGAAACTTCATTAGTTGTCAGAAAACAACAACTAGAGCACTATAAATGATTCTAAGAGTAAAAATCATAAGTTTGTATACTTAGAATTCTAAAGTATGTATTTGCTAGCATGAGATATGTTTTACATTGAGTGATATTAGTTTATTCGAATTCTTGTCAACTTCATGGTAGTAAATCGTTAGATAAAAACGCATATGAGTTTTTGTCTCTCAATATTACCTCTCTGTTTAGACAGAATAGTAATTTATCTTTATAGGAAACATTAGTTAATAAAATGTTAGCCCTGTCACATCCACTTTTCTCAATGTAAATTTCTTCTATTGTTTCATTATCCAAACACATGCCTTGACATAATTGTTTAAAATGAAGTTCTTTCAGGTTTAGTTTTGTTTTTTGCTCTGGCATTACGAGTTCGCACACCAGCCCACTTCTTGTCCGAATTTGGAAGTGGTTAATAATATCATTAGAGAGGTCGTACATACCATCCCCCATTTCTAGCCTTACATCGACCGCATTGCAACAGTGCGTAAAATCATATTCATTTGAAAACTCTTCAACCAAGTTTAAGCCATCATCAAGTGAGTAAATTTTTAAATTTGCTTTGTTTAAGTTTTCAACAGATGCAAGTCTAATGCAATGTTGTTGACTTGTATTAGTTATTATTAGCTTACCTGCATTTTCCGTTGAATTACATTTAATCAGTTTTTTATTTGTACTTGCAGCATCGGTCTTTTCCCATGTTCCTTTGCAGATTGTTCTTAAGCTTGTTTGAAATTCGAAATCTATACTTAAAGATGAACATGTAGGCCATATTAAGAATCCCACCAAAAACTCTTCTTTTTCCGACATTGCTTCCTTTTGGAGCCTGCATGTCCAATCTTCAAGTGAACAGACGACAATAAATCGGCTTCTAACATCGTGTTCATTTAGCACATTAGTAACTAATATCTCACAGTGAGTAGTATTTGGTAGTTGAATCCTGGATTCATTTTTATCTATAAATGCAATGTTAAGGTTATCCAAACTTTTGGTTGATTCCACATACGTTTCAATTCGAGCAGTTGTCTTAGCGTGTTTTTGTAAAATCACTTTTAGTCGGAATTCGTCTTCTGAAATGATGGTGTCTATTATTCGAATGATGTCTATTGTCGCATTTTTTGCACATTTTGCTCTTATAAAATTAAAATTGACTATCAACTTTAGATATGTGTCATTTCTGGGAATCCAGATTTTTTCGATACTCGTTTGCTGTTTTTGAGAATATTGGGAAGCATCGCATTTTAGTGTGTATTTGTTCCACAATACACTGCTGCATTCATTCTTCGTCTGCATTTCACACCATTTCGCGCATGTTTGTGCGGAAAATTGTCTATTTGAAAAAACTTTTTGTAGAAGCAGCACAAAAAATATGATTGAAGTAAAGGTCATCACGTGAAATTCTGTAGTGTTAATCTTCGGTTTGACCATCTGTTTACATCTTCAACTATTGAATTTGATTGGCTGCTTCTACTGATTCTTCGAAATTCATGAATGCTATTTATATTAACATGAAATTGTGGATTCTTCTGAAATTTCATTTTGTGTTCCTTTTTCCATAACTAGAATTCTGATCTTGCTACAAGTAACTCAATTTCATCCACTGATATTAGAATAACAATAGTGTAAGACAATTTTCCGAAGATGAAATTAAAGTGCCCTTTGGGTGTCTTAAGAGACAAACTGTAGACTGTTTAAGATGTTGCAAAAAGTGCTATACAGGCTTACACTCAACTGCTTTTGCAAAAGGAAGAATTAAAAATTCCTATTTTTGTAATATCTATGCACAACAAACTGCTTCAAAATTTTATGTATAAAACCCCTAACATTCTAATGGAATGCAAAGTAAAAGAAAATCCTAAATAGAGTTCAGTCAATGTTCAATGGAATGTTTATGGTGTGCATAGGGGCACCAATTATTATACTAATTATTGATGGCAAACTTAACGCATATTTTCTAATATTTAACTTTAGTAAACAAGGATAATTTTTGAGCTGCTTGCTGGTTACGAATTGGTTTTTCCCTCAAGATTTGAATTGAATTATTAATCAGAAGAGTAAATTAAGGATTTTTAATCCTTTCGATTCTGTATCTATTTTATTATAATAACTTTTTGCGTTTGACATGATTTTTCATGTCAGGTTAATAGTTAAAGACTTAAGGTGCGTTCAGACGAGAACCTTTTGATGTATATCATTTGATATACGTCAAAAAGATGCTCGTCTGAACGCACATCGTTCAAATTAGCATACATCAAAAAGATGCTCGTCTGAACGCACATCGTTCAAATTGACGCACAAACAGCTTGCATCTTTTTGACGTAGTTCAAAAGATTCTCGTCTGAACGCACATTATTCATTTGAACGATCAGTAATTAACGATTTTGTTTTGGGGACAGATTGTCTCAAGTAGCCGTGAGTCTTAAAATACGAGGATTTTGAAGCTCAACAATTTTAACTTCAAAATGAACCCTGACGATATTGAATTTAAATGTTCCAATTTTTTTAACAAAAGGCAGTTATTCCTTTCAATGAAGCAATATTGATTTTTCACAAATTTTGCTACTGAATTGTCAATATATTTTACATGCGTGTAGAACTAATTAAAATTACTTATAAAACAGAATTCAAGCATCTATTGAAATTTAATTATATTGTTCAATTGTGTAATTACAACGAAACTTTTAGGACCTCGCGAAATCAACATTTTGGGAGTCGGTTCGGTTTGGTTCACATAAAATACTGCGATATCAATTGTATATTTTGCATATACATATAATATACTTATATTTATATATATATATATATATATATATAAATATATATATATGCATGCATATATATATGCATATACTGTATACATACATATATATATATATATATATATATATATATAATTCATATGTAAAATGGAATAGTAATTACAAATATGAATGCGTTTTAGTGAAATTCGTTTCTGATAAAAATGGAATTTTAAGTCAGTCCATGGAACAATGTTTAATATCACCAGTATATTAGCTTATAAATGTATAAATTGCTTATGCAATGGAACGGACCTTTCGACATCGAGCATAAATTAAAAGGATTGAATTTCATAATTATAATTTTTGCATTGCAAGAAAATAAATACACCTTAATACGAATGAGCACATTTTGTAAATCTGACTTTTTAAAAAAAAATCTGTAAGTAGCTCGTTTTTGTGAAAGTATTTACGACAAAATTTTGTGGGCTAATCAGCCATATATATTGTAGCTGTATTATTAATAGAATTTTCTTAATAAATTTCGTAATTTTCTAAACTGCTATATCTTAAGCCTCAAACAGAAATTTTCCAAGTTTTCATACACCAAGTATTGACCCGCGGGCTTGCACACAATACACAGCCTACTTTTAAATAACGTACCGATAAAAATTTTAAGCAAGATACCACGTTATCAGTATTTTTCGGTATTGTCATAATATAGCGGTATTAGTTTCAGTATTGGTATACCGCCGGACTCTAGAACTTTATACAGGTAATTTCGTTTTTTGAACAATCAGTAATTAACTACTTATTCTAGGCAATATTGTATAACAATATCTATAGAATTAAACATCCAATCAAATTTGTTTTTGATTATAATGTTTTGAATCAGTAATTGAGGTGTTGATTATAATCTTCCCAGTAATAGAAAAACACAATTCCTATTAAACTTAATTGCTGAATAAACAAGTGGCCGTGCATCAAAATAACGCTCGTCTGAACGCTCCCAAATTTTGATAGATGCATCAAAAAAGCATACATCAAAAAGATGCTCGTCTGAACGCACTTTCATCAAAAGATGCGCATCAAAAGGTTCTCGTCTGAACGCACCTTTAAGTACTACTGTGTGAAATACTATACTAATCGACATAAATTCTCATATTTAAGGGTCCAAGAATACAATATGGAACAAAACAAAAACAAAAGCACCAATTTTTCTGAATGAACTGCTAGTAGTGGTATTAGTATAGTTATACTTTTCAATTATATCAGAAATGAAGCAGTTGACAAAACGTGTGTGGACATTAAGCTCCGCATTGATTTTAGCTTAACAACGGGTTCACGCAGAAGTTAATTCCGTGGACATCAAAAATTGGTTAGCGACTGGTACTTGCTTGATCGGTAAACATATTTATTAAATGTTACATAAATAGAACCTAAGTGCTGTAAAATTGATGGAAATTTACCATTTAGTGGTTTACTCTTGCTTCATTGGTTTATCTAATTTAAATATGATGCGAAGCTAAGTGAGCATTGTGTGTGATGATTGAAGGCTGTATGCGAGGGGATAATACAGTGGATTCCAGCCTCAATGACTACATACAATTAGGTTATGGCTAGGTATAGGAATATTTTTCTCTATCGCTTAGCTCGCCACTGTTTGCTTGTGTGACATATAGTAACAAATGCTCCAAAGGCGAGAAGCCACCATAGGAATGATTGTTGTTATATTACTAACGTTATTTTAGATCCAAATTGTTGACTCATAATAGACCGAAATGAGACTGTGTTATTTAGTTATTTATATTTTAATTAAATGTAGTTCAGGAGCTGTTGTAGTTTATAGAAGCCTTTTTAATTTGTTTGCAGCTAGTGTTGTGTCAGTTGTACATGTCAGCCCTCATTGCGATATATGTTTATATTAATTAAATGTAGGAAACTGCCCTGATTGTATATTAACTATTTTTTAACTATGTAGTGGCAATTAGTATCCGGTTGCGAATATATTACGTTCACACTTTAAGCTTATGCGATTTGAGAATGAGAATTAAGTCGAGTAGTGGCTGGTATTTATTACACCATAAGTAAGACACACATAACAAAACTCCTTCGATGAGATTTAGCTGAGTAGCGGCGGATAGAACGATGGATGCGGATGGATGGAACGCAATCGAACTGTTGGAAACCTGCGAACTGTCTTTAAGATACTGCTTCGGGCAAGTGGGCCCAGCTTGTTCTCTCTTGACCTCCACTTTCGAAAGTGCTACCTAAATACTAGCGATGAATGGTTACATTAACTCTGTAGTATTAATAAGTTATATCTCTATAAATGTTCTATTATGGAAGAAAAGAGAGAGTGAAAGTACTCATTACCCCTCACGATGGAATCTGCAGGCAGTTGTACCTAAATTGTACAACGTTATCATGCACATCCCTTGCCTGGGTGATGATGTAACATTAAGATCCGATCCGGATCCGAAACTTTAAGATCCAGATCCGATCCGAATTTTTAACAACATTTTAGTTTTAAATCCTAATCGGATCCAAATTTAAATAAGTATTCTAACAATAAATAAACATGGAATTAAAAAATATTTGTTTTTTTAAATGCGAATAGAAAATTTTAAGTGCTTCAACACTATCTTGAGATAAAAAATAGTCATATACTTTCGAAATAGTGCATGCAAATCTACTTCTTTGTAAGCATTGTAATAATCTATTTCCTAAAATTGAAAATTGACATCAACTATAATCATAATATATTTATAGAGTTTAAAAAGTTGAGTTTCTTATAGTATTACTTCCCTTATTAATTTTTTGTTTCCAAATTCAAAAATAACCAATTTGCAATGTCACTATGAACTTAAATTGTTTCAAACAAGATAAATTACTTCAAAATTGCAGCTAAGGCGATGAAAACAAGAATAGCACAAATAATGGGAAACTAAAGAACAACCCCAAAATTTATATTGCAAGACATTAAAAAAATTGTTGAAGTGTATTTAAATTAGTGATAGAAAAATGAATTTTTCAAACAAAATTTGAGATTTAAATATAAATTTTGAATTTTACTGAAATTTATACTAACATGTAAATGGATCAAAAATTCTGAATTATATAGCAGCAACATTAAATAAATTAGTATTAGTGATTATAATAATTACAAACCTTCTGAGTACTAAGTTGATCTTTCCATTGCAAGTCTCTTAGAGTGCATATTTAAATGAAATTTTTTGATTGAAGAGCCTCCCAAATTATATTAGTATTTTTACATTTTGGCAGTGTTTGCAAAAGCTAAGGTATTCCCCTTGCTTCTCTGTGTTCTCTGCTTTTTCTTTGATATACATATTAAAAAGAATCCTTTTCAGAATTCTGCTCTTCCATTTGCAAGTTTTTCCAACAAATGTTTTTGGTTGCTTTACTATTTTATCATTATGTGATGGCTAACATGAATCGCATTTTCAGACTTGAAGTATTCGTCACCAATTTTATTATTTATTTGTTATTTTATAAGTTGATGGTAAGAATAACGCGAAACCTGTTATATGAACAATGAAATTCAATTACAAAATTTCCCTTAGATTGAGTGCAAAGTGGATTTCATGTGTCGCAGTATGTGAAGAGTTGGTTGATGGTTGTACTGATCAAGAGTGACAAAGATACTACAGTTTGAAATATGAACGCAAATCTAGCTATATTTGTTTAAAAAAACTTTGACTTCAAAATATCATGTGTACAGTATCGGAAAAATGGTTTTAGCAGTTAAGCAACAGAATTAAAACTTTCAATTGAATGACTAATCAACCAGCAATCTTTGTGAGTGGTTTCGTAGACTTAGCATCCCCTGAACCATAGAGTATCACAGAAATTGGAAGACACTCCCAGCTAAGCTCAGGGTATTTATCATCATTATTGTTATGTTTTCACTTTTCTGCTAGTTATAAAACATTGCTTTACATTGCAATAGCTCCAGTTAAAAGTATATTATTGAGTGGGTGTGCAAATGTCACATCTATTGCTCCTGACTTCCTAAGTGACCAAACAGGAATAATAACCTCTGCTGGGTGTGAAAGGGTGTACGCAAGATTTGCTCCTTGCTAGCCTGACAGACATGTCCATGGACCCTCATCTACAAATGCGGTCCATGGAACTCGGGGATATTTCGTGGATCCAAAATTTTAGTTCAATAATAGGGTCTACTAGAGTAATTATAAAAAATGGGGAATTTTCACTAAAATTTAAATTTAAGTATTTTTAGCTGAAATTGTTTAACCCATATTTGACCAATTTTGTAATTTTTATCCAATTTTTTTAAAGTCATTAGCATAATTTAACATCATAGTAAATAATATTTTCTCTTGTTCTTAAAGCCTGCACACATTCTTATCAAAAGTTAAAAATTGTAGTCGTATACGACCTCTTGGGCACTATATACACATGTCACACGCTTCTGTTATTGACTTATTTTTAATTTAGTTATTTTAAACAATATTTAAACAAAATTATTACAAATATAATGAAACCTAGGTCATTACATAGAAAATATTCATTCTTGTGGATAGCACTTACTTAGCAAGACAACATTATTTTTCATCTAAAAAATTACAAAATCATCTTTTACTAGATCAGGCTACTGTACTATTGATGGTAATTTTCAATTTACAACTTTTGCATATTCGGTCTGTTTTGTTTTTGCGCCACTTACATTCGCGTCTAATTGATGGACTACTAATAAAAATAATGTGAGGTTGCTGAGACAACCTAATCGATTTTAATATTGATGCAGACATTTGCTGACCTGATAAATGGCTTTGTAAATAGATTGTTTGCCAAAAGTTTCATGTAAAATAAGACTAAAATCATTTTTAGAAAATCTTATGACACGTAGATTTAATGCCCAACTGGTCGTATATGACAGCAAGATGGTTTTTGCCATGTTGACAACAGTTTAAACAATTCAGTCTATTTAGTTATGATTTAATTATTTATGGTTTATTAGGGCTTGAACAAGTTTATTAGCGTAAAAGTCATTTCTAATTCAAATCAAATAGCCTTATAAAAAATAATGTTTGCCTGCTTGCCACAGAATTTTTGTTGACTAAATTAACTTTCAAACAGAAAAACAAAACTAAAACATAAAAATTATTGTTGATAGTTAATCGAGAATGGATCATATCAGAATAAACGAAAAAACAAATCCATATCAACTTATACTAATATGTAAATGAAATGCACTTATAAATAGCTTCGTATACGACATTGTGGTCTGAAAAAGGGTAATTTAGTTTAAAATCTTTTAAAATAAAACAACCATTAAAAATATTTGCTAATTTTGTTGAAAGGTAGCAGACAAATCGATTCTGTGGCAGTATTGGTACCAAATTAATTCAACTGAAATGGTTCCCGTTAGCAATCTACAGATACTCATAAGCTCAATATTCGATTATATGGCCTTTTAAATATGATTTCTTAAAGACATAAATCTGAATAAAAGGTTGAAAATATTTACAAATAAAGAACGTGAATTGTGTTCAAAAGTTAATTGAGAAATTTTAAACTGTAAATAAGATTTCATTTTCGGGCATGAGGGAGAAATTATTTTTTGAAATGCGGCTACAGTACCGGAATCTCACATTTCCTGGTACAGCAAGACTCTAATAAACAATCTATTTAGGCTTTCTTCATAATTCTTTTCGAATTTTTATGATTGTGATTCTTTTTTAGGTGAAACTTAATGAAACGGCTGGCTGTAAATATTTCGAAAAGAAATTCGTGTATTTCTCTTCCGAAAGATGGCATTATCATTATATTATTAAATTTCGTCTTTAAAATTCTAAGATGTTATGCACATCACATATTGAAATCATATAGCCATTATTGACATTCTTGTTGCTAAATTCTTACATAAAGTATTGAATTGGAAAACAGTTTTTCTTCAAAGGAATTTGGATGATTAACCATAGTAAGCCATTTTTCACTACGCGTTAATCAACGAGAAAAGGGTGCATGTGCCAGCTCTCCCATTCCCAAGATTGAATGATACGTGTTAATTATAATATAAA
Organism: Hofstenia miamia; assembly: GCA_900660155.1. Taxonomy (NCBI): domain Eukaryota; kingdom Metazoa; phylum Xenacoelomorpha; order Acoela; family Hofsteniidae; genus Hofstenia; species Hofstenia miamia. The sequence continues at coordinate 19,645 of CABFPE010000002.1, forward strand.
TGAGTGTTAATAATATTAGTGATGTATATCCACATTCACATGTAATGATCATTTCATTTCTGTGCTAAATTGGATTTTCAATAACTGAATCAAACAGTTAATTTCACTTTGGCTTTGACACTAGTAGGATTTATTCCTCAGCTACAGCAACTGATAAGAGGCTATATCAAATGAAGTTCGTACGAAGACAACACCAAATGACCAAAGAGGTATACTCCAAAACAATTCTATTGATTAGCTGCAGATTATCAGATCTCTGTCATCCATGACAACTACAGCGTATTTAGAAGTCAGTATTGTATAGAAATATGTTATTTAAACCTACTTAAATATCCAAAACGAGTGATTGGCCGTTTTGCAACGGCCTGTCTTTTTGAAAGGACTCTGGAAAATATTGCCCCATTGAATAATAAACTGTCCTTCTCAGAAGACATGAGTGTATAACAAACACATCTCAGCTAAAATAAATAACCGAAATTATTTGCTTAGGTCGATTATTCAAAATTTCGATGTATGCAAAAGCATTCAAATTCTTACTATGTGCAGATAATGAGGAAGTCTAATGCCCATGGAATCAAGAAAAACCCAAAAAAAATTTTGCTTTCTGTAGAAAAAAGATAAGAAAATTCTTTATCTAGTGGCGTTTTCAGATTTTATTTATCTTTGTTAGTTCGTTATAAGTGTTTAAATATTTTTAAAGGAAACCATCATAGATTTTGAAAAATTCCTAATGGATTTAGGATTAACAGATTTGTGTTTATATAGAGACAAGAATGCCAGGGATGCCACTAAGGATAAATTGTTATTGGTTGTCAGTACATAATACCATCCATAGGAACATTCATGCCCTTCAACTCAACATCAGACACGCAGACACACTCCACTTCCATCAAATCAACAGCTCCTTCGACTATCATAAACATAGTGAAAAACCACGTTTCGCACCACAAATAAAACACCAATCGATTTTGAGGTTAGGCAAGACTAATCCTTTTGAGATGGCCAGTAAATGTAATGACGATTCCATGTAATATGAAATCTTACCAGTGCATAAAATAAGTACATTTACAAGACAAATCTCCCAATAGACTGGATTAATTTCATTAATTCAATATATATATATATATATATATATATATATA
>CABFPE010000002.1:27903-41584 GCA_900660155.1 Hofstenia miamia
GTCCCAGGTAGTTATGATCCGACAATTATTCTTATTTTATTCTGGAGTTTTTGGCTTCCTCCTGGCTAGAATGCTTTGCATATAGTAAAGCATCTCCAATATTGTTTTTCAGATCTCTTGGCAGCTAGCAGGCGCTCTCTTACTTACCACCGTTAGTAGCCTTGGTTGGCCAAAGCGGAAGAGGCGCAACCCTCTCAATTGAAGTTCGGCCTTCGGCTTCACTCTGCTGATCAGACTCAACACAGATCAGCACTCTGCGTTCCAGGGGTTGCCATATGTTTCTCACAATCAAACCGGACTGGTACACTAGTAGGGGTTAAGGTTCGGACCTGATCGTGGAATCACCCACTCATTAGTCTGTCGACTGTTTGAGTAACCCCATTAATAATGTTAAGCCTTCAATTAATATAAGAAAATGGTGAATTGGTTTGTGAAAGCATAATGTAATTTTTGTTCATCAAACTGTACAGTACACCATTTTTAGATGATAAATACTAAATTCCAAATGTCGTTTTTATTTCGAAATGTAAACAGACCATTTTTAAAGGAAATCGACCATTTCTATTAGTAGTTTTTGATTTCTAATTGTAAAATGATTATTTCTAAATGCAAATGGATGATTTCCAAATGTCAGCTGGAAATGGTGTAGAACTGTTCCACTTAGTAAGGGTATTTTATTTTCAATGTGCATATATAGAAATATGAATAATAACCATGATTGAAGCCTTGGTAATCAGATTTATTGAATTTTGCTCAACAAAGTACTTTGTACTAGAACACGGGTGTTAAATTCAAAACCTGTGACTAATTTCATGACAATTTTGGCAAAATCTTAATTTGCAAAGATATTCACTTTTTTGATGAAATTGCCTCACAATTGCATTGCTGCAAGAGAAGTAATGAAGTCAGTTGTTTTGATCAACATTTTTTTCAATTTAAGGGCCTTAGATTTTTTTAGGAAACATACTGTTGCCAAGTTGTATGGTGGTAATAGGTAACCTGAAAATATTTAGTTTGGAGATATGGCTAACAAGTTATATTATGTTAAATTTAAAGCTAACCTTGATGTAGATTTATCATTGTCAACCTCGTGGTATATTTGATATTTTAAAACTACGATAAAAATATAATGGAATCAAAATTCATGAGTTAATTTTAGTTGTTCAGGGACTAATCAACATTAATGGATATGAACTTGAGCGTCCTCAAACACTGCGCAACGTACAAATCAAACTATAAAATGAAGTGGTCACTGTGTGGTGCTTGGAAATATTTTCTGATTGATATGAAACTACTTTTGTTAGACTTGTCTGAAAGCTGTTGATTCTATTGAAAATGAATTTGAGAACCGTTTTAATGATAATTTATACTTGTGTTCACTTTTTCTTGGAAATAATTTTTTGCAACTGCCATTGGCTTTTCTAAAGTACACACTGTTTTTTCTATATGCCTACATTTTCTAGAATTGTTTTTTTTGTAAAAAATTTTCCACAAGCAGTTATCAGTAAATCAAATATCCCACTTAAAAATGTGTCAGCCCCTCCTGGAGTTCTAGTTTGGTTATTTCATTGGTTTTAGTACTCAACACAAAAAAGTGATGCATTGCAAAAGGGTTCAAGGTTCAAAAATCGTAATCTTTTAAGTATATATGCAGGATGTAGTCTGTTTGCAGATGATGTGTAATTTTACTGTGCACGTAGCCGTGGTTCTTTTTCAATTGCTGACATTCTTATTTCTCTCAATAATTTTGAAAAATAGCCCAAATCCTGGCAACTGCAAGTAGCTCATCAAAAATGCATTGTCTTAACGCTTGGGATGAATAAGAGAATTGCGAAATTTTCATATTTCTTTGGTTCACATGAATTTGTACATGTAAATGCGTTTCATGATTTAGGCATATCTGTATCATATTATTTGAAGTTTTCAGACAGGGTTTTCCAACCTTTTTCCGTTGTGGACCCCCAAACCGAATTTTTTTCGTCATGGACCCCCGGCGTTGGTTAAGATAAGATGTCTTATATTCATGAATTTAATTTCTAAAACTAAAAAACATTGGAATAAAAACGTTACTCATTTTTGAGCACAACTAAATTTATTTGAATTAAACAAATTCTCTTATAGACATAAGTATTAATGAGAGCCTTGCGGCTGTTTATTACTTACAAGAGCAGAAATCCGTGGTGGCAAGTCACTAAGACGGAGCCTCATCTCTGCATTATCATTCAAGTGCAAGGTCCTTCGTTGTTTTGCGAATGAATGGACATATTTTGAAACGTTGTATATCATATTTCAAAATATGTATGAAATTTTCAACTACATTTTTGCGAAGTAAACAAAAGCCTGTTTCACATATGACGAGCAAAAAAATTTAGGAAAGAAATCACAAATGGGTTGAGAAACACCGAGTAATGTTACTAGAAGCTCTCAGTCTTTCACCGCCCCACTAAAGGATTTATATGATAAATTTGCCTACCACCCACCTGAAGCCTCGTACCGCCGCCCTGGTGAACGGTACGGACCCCGTTGGGAAACCCTGTTTTAAGATGTCTTCTATAGCATATTCTCGAGTCTCCTGCCTATGAATGTGCTTGCAATCAAAAGATCCTTTTTGTTAATGTGTGTGCTTACAACATATGTTAAATATGCTTGAATACAACAGTCAAGTTTTCATCCTTTCTACTATAAAGGATATTTCGTTGATTAAACGTGTTTAAAAATATTTCACACGATGTGTTTGTAAACGTGCTGGCATACAATACAAAGTCTATTCAGACCGCCTGAAAAAATTAAATTTGGGATTACTGCAATCCCTTAGTATCATTTTAATTTGTGTTTCATGGATTTTATGGATTGATTGACATATAGTTAGATAAATTCTTTGTAAGAAAACCACTCATATACAATACATGAAATGAAGAGTATAATACACTTCAAATATCTTCTATTATTGCTAATGATAACAATGCAATTCGGAATTTATTCTTTTACCAGGTAACAAAGTATTGGCATTCTTTGCCAACTATTGTGGTAACATCAACATCACTCGAAATATTTAAATACCGTTTGCACAGTGTTGATCTTAGCAAATTGTGTATTTTCCATTAGATTTTCTCAGTGTTAGTGTGTATTGATTTTCTTTTTGTTTACTTTCCGCTTGCATGTCAATGCTGCTGTTTGTGGCAACATCAGCCCTTGCAAGTGTTCATTGTACAATTACTTCTTATAATTTGATTTATTATTTTGATATTTTATAATTTACAATTTGTTCAATGTAAATATATATATTTATGTATTTATTTATTCATATGTATGCTGAGAATCTAAAGTAAATATGTATTTGCAAACATAAGTTTTACATTTAGTATCCATTGTTTATTAGTAATTTTTGTAATTGTTAGATAAATATGCAAATGAAATTTTTCTACTTGAAGCATTCAATCTGACTGCATAGTTATGCTCGAATAATAATTCATCTTTATAGAAAACCTTAGTTATTGAAATGTAGGCCCCATCAGTTCCAATTTTCTCAATGAAAATTTCTTTTATGGTTTCATTATCCAAACATATGCCTTCACATAAACTGCTAAAATGAATTTTTTTCTTGTTCAAATGTGTTTTCCGATGTGGCATTATTAGTTCGCACACCAGTCCACTCCTTGTCCAAATTTGAAAATGATTAAGAAAATCATTAGAGAGAGCGTATCTACCATCCCCCATTTCTAGTTTCACATCCACCTCATTGCAACAGTGTGTAAAATCATATTCATTTGAAGTTACCTCAACCAAACTATGGTGATCATGAAACGAGTACATTTTCAAATTTCCTTTCTTTATGTTTTGCACAGATGCAAATCTAATGCAGTGTTTCTGAATTACATTAGTTATATTGAGTTTATCTGGATTTTCCGTGGTATTACATTTAATTAAAGTTTTTTTATTTGTACTTACAGCATCGTTCTTTTCCCATGTTCCATTACAGATTTCTCCTAAGCCTGTTTGAAATTCGAAATATATTCGTAAAATTACACATTGAGAGCTAGAACTTATTAAGAATCCTACCAAAAGTTCTTCTATGTTAGGGATTAAAACCTTTTGGAGGTTGCATAACCAAACTTCAAGTGAACAGACAACAATAAATCGGCTTCTAACATCGTGTTCATTTAGCACATTAGTAACTAACATCTCACAGTGAGTAGTATTTGGTAGTTGAATCCTGGATTCATTTTTATCTATAAATGCAATTTTTTTAAGGTTATCCAAACTTTTGGTTGGTTCCACATACGTTTCAATTCGAGCAGTTGTCTTAGCGTGTTTTTGTAAAATCACTTTTAGTCGGAATTCGTCTTCTAAAATGATGGTGTCTATGATTCGAATGATGTCTATTGTCGCATTTTTTGCACATTTTGCTCTTATAAAATTAAAATTGACTATCAACTTTAGATATGTGTCATTTCTGGGAATCCAGATTTTTTCGATACTCGTTTGCTGTTTTTGAGAATATTGGGAAGCATCGCATTTTAGTGTGTATTTGTTCCACAGTACACCGCTACATTCATTCTTCGACTGCATTTCACACCATTTCGTGCATGTCTGTGTGGAAAACTGTCTATTTGCTGTAATTTTTTGTAGAAACAAAATATAAATTATGATTCGAGGAAAGGTCATCACATAAAATGCAATCTTAGTTTCTTGTTTTAACCATCTGCTGTTACGGTTAATTATTGAATTTACTAATCTTTCCTGATTCGCTGAAATTCATAAACACGTTATTTTCAGCTGAAATTATATATTCGTCAGACATTTCATTTTTTTGGCGAATTCATAGACCGCAAGAGCACAAAGGCACGTGGTCCACTGAAGCGGAAAGATAGACAAAACCAACATAACTTTTATATTAAATATATGTGCGTAGGCAATATTCTGTTCACAGCATAAATGTAAGGCCAAATCTCTTGTTATAATGAAATATTTTTTGTATTGTATAGTATATCTAATGGCTTCTTACATTTTTATATATCAATGCAGCATTATTAGAAAATATTTAAATGATCAATATTTAAAATAGTAATTTCGATTACATTAACTGTTAAAATCTGCAGTCTAATGGTATCCAATGACTGAATTCTTAAATCATTATGTTTACAACGTTAAATTTCGGTTATAATAGCAAGGCCGTAACGAAAATAGGGTTTCTGAGTCTCAAAACCCTGTATTATTAGGGTTTCAAAAGTAATGACTAACATCAATCAAAAATCAAAACAAAAAACAAGTTATAAGAAGTCCAGAAACATCAACGGGATACCCAAAATAAACGTTATATTCAAATTTGACAGTCTCTTCTTAGAACATTTAGATATGCGTATTGAGACCCATCATCACAAATTCTAGTGTGAGTCTGCTTATAGGAATGCAACCAGTGGCGCCAAACTCCTTAAAATTCAGGCGTAGCTTGAGGTCCGACATTTTTTATGTGAGCATAGTTTTTTATGATTTCTTGAGAAGTATTTGAAAAGCTCAATACTCAGGAACTAATAAATGTATGCAAAACCAGAAGGCACTACAGTATAGGAAATGTTGCCTCTTTCACTTAGGTCTTAATGGCACGCTTAATGCCGTCCCTATTAATGTGTGCCTTTGCAAGAATTCTCCAACAAGGTGTTTTCGTGGGTGCAACCTTTGATTTTGCATATGGTGCGCCTCAATAAGTTTTTGAGATATATCTATATATAGAAAACAGTTCAAATACTGTTGTTCCCATGAGCTATATCATAAGTTCATGAACATTAGGTATTAGGAGCATTTAAATCCTTTAAAAATCGGAGCTTTCAAGGAAAAATAATTAAACTTTTCAAATACTTCAGCCAGAGCAATAAGCCCTAGCACAAATTGTGTTGTACCACATTCACCAAAAGGTATTCAATAGCTCACAATTTCCAAATAGGCTTGGAGAAATGAGTTGAAAATGTGGAAAACACTTTGTAATTTTAGAGATCACAAGCTGTTTTAGGGATAAACACTGTATGAAAATTTTGAAAATATTTTGGTTTTGCTTGGACTGATAAATTTTTAGTAACTAACATTTATTTTCAATCTGATTCACTATTAATATTTAGAATGTTTTCTTGACTAAATCTCATTCTTCAAACTACTAGTAACAAGTTTAAAATTCAATTGAACATTGTAAAAATATTGTAGAATATGATTTCAAAAATTCAAAAAACAACTGTTAATAATCTGTACGCAAGTCAATTGTCATGAAAAAAGATTTCTTGCAAAAATTACTTTTCAGTTCAGTATCTCTCACAAAGATTCTGTTTGTAGCATTATTTTAGAATTTTTAAGAGTTTTCTTATACTAAATGTGTACGTATTGACAAAGCGAAAACAGAAAATAAATTTGTAAATAATTACTTTCAATATATAATGTTCTCAATTTCATCCATCAAATTCTGCAACAGTTGCTGAGTCAAAATATTCTCACTTTCAAAATAAGCAAAAATTCCGCAATACTAAAATCTTTTTGGCTTGATTGTCAATTTTGGTAAGGCCCAAATGCTTCAGTTTTTTAGTTGCCCCTTCATCTCTATATACAGGCTCTTTTTCAGAAACACAATTTAAATCTGAGAGAATTTAGGACATTTCTTGATGTAATAATAAGCATTTTATTTTTTCAAAATTTTTTGTACTTAACACTTAACATTTTGGAACAATTTTTCAATATTTATTGCTCTTACAAATTTCAGTTTGCGGTCAATAGTTTTTACTTGCTTAGAAAAAGAATAATTGAAGAATGCATATTTATTGCAAGAATTGATACACTAAATTCCTGTGAATTACTAACATAACAATTTAGAGGTTTTTAAAAAGTACAGTGATCATTGTAATAATTGTGTAATAATTAGTTTTGCAAATTAATAAAAGGATGAGAAAATGGAAAATGAATAAATACATAATAAGGAAATTTATAAGCTCTCAAAAGCCGAATCCCACAACCATCGAGTTAGACCCGATCAAATTTTTTTTCAGGCTTCACTTTGCACTCTAAAGCAGTAATATTTTTCAATTTAGCTAAGAATTCACGATTGGCTAACAACATTGCTTAGTTAATTGTCTAATTGCTCGTTTCTTTTTGTTGAGTTGCATTGCAATTTTATCATCAGATTTCAAAATTAATGTTGAATTTTATAATAATAGACATAATTTTAAAAAGATGGATTAATTTCATCAACATCAAATGTAGTTGATTTTTCTCTTATAATCATTCTTGTAAATGTTATCACCGGTGTAGGTACTGGGGAAGGGGCAATCACTGCTAGTAATTGACGTAGTAAATAAATTATTAAGTTTCAGCTATCTAAAAGAAATCAATATTTTCAGTGGACGGGACGTTTTGTATAAAAAATATTTAATACTGAAACATACTATTTTGAATTTTCCCTTAAACCTTAAGGATCTTTCAAGTTTGTTCAAGTTACTATACGTTTTTTTTAAAACTCTCACTGACTTGAAAATGATTAGCCTGGTTTTTTATGACAATAGTTTTGCGTTTGTAGATTTTACCGTTATCCGTTAGCACCCTTTGTCTAATTATGCTCAGTATCTCCCAATCATTCGATAAAACATTTATAATTGAGTAGAATGTAGAAATTCTTAAATTTAAACATAGAACTCAGTTAAATCAAAATTAACAAAAAAAGTAATTTTTCAAAATATTCATGCCCTGGTACTTGATGGTCTTCTTATATTAGTGTCATAATGTAACAATTGAAGTAAGAGAGCAGCAAATAACAGGAATAATTTAAGGAAAACTAGTTTTCCTATAATGCAAATTGTGACACCCTACATTTGGTCACTGCAAAAAAAACTCTTATTTGTATTTCTGTGACTAGTATTCACTAAAAAACCTTAATTAAAATTATTCAAGAAAACTTAATAAAACGGAAGAAATGGAAAAATAAATTCTAATATATTCATGCATAAGCGTTTTATAATTTGCACATGTACACTGGTTCTTACATAATTTAAAAATGTATTTCTTGAAATCAATGGGGAAGGAATGTTTAATGACTCTTTTTGAAATTAATCAGTTTAATGATGTCGTAACTTTGAAATTATTTTAAATGGTTATATTAATTATAAATTTAAAAAATTACAATATCATTGAAGATATTATGACTTTTAGAGGAGTTCTAATATTTATACGATGGGATTCTCTAAAAAATGTGGACCGTTATCGGAAAAGTAAATACTCAACAGAGAAGTACTTTCTCTCTGTCAAACAATAGGAAGGAAAAGCTTTCCAAAAGTTTCTATTTTCAGCAACAGGTACTTCTCAATGTTTATGTTGAGAGTATCATGTATTTCAAACTGAATATCAAAAGTAAGCTCAACTGTATAAGTCATAACATCAACGATCCATTAATGACATAGTTAAAAGTCCCACTACAAATAGGAATCTGAATAGGGTTCGGCGCGGTGGCCTGAATGTGAGTTATGCCCCCAATGGATACCAAAAAAGCAATTTTTTCAAGGAACTGTAGACTTAAATTAAACCTTCAATGAATATATCAATTTTAAACATTAAAACTGTATTGAAGGCTAAATTGTGCCAGTAGTGATTAATATAGATGAATGATTATTAAGATTTACCAAAAATTGAAGGTATTATTCTGAGCATAGTCTATCAAATTGATATTAATTTATTAACATTCGACTTCAAAATTGGCTTCAAGTTTTACGAAAGTACACAATACTTTTAACTTAGACTAATTTGATTAGCAAACAAAAAAACAAAACCAATTTTTGCTAAAGAAACTACATATTTGTATACAATTTTGCAATGTTTTTTATTTATTGGCTAGGGAAACTAAACCAAAGTTGATTGAACTTTCTATTTTTTATAATTTTTGACGATTTCTATAAAAAATTTTAGGCATACATAATTCTCTAAAAATAGATACATCTAAAATCTGAAAACACATCTGTGTGCTTGGATAAATAATCGGTGCTACGAAATCTGCCGTTGCCCAAGCACTCTGAACGGAACTATATTATCTGAACACTAGGTGTGGAAAAAATTTAAATTTTTGAAAAATCGTATTTTCAATTGAAAAAAGTTAATATTTTCATGTAATTGAACATCTAGCCTCCCCGATATATTAAGCATCTGATGCCACTGCCGTGGCTATTGGTAAATCTGCAAATTATTGCTGAAAATGATTTTTATATGTTGAAATTTTCACAATTAAAAAGCCTTGGCAACAAATTACACGAGAAAATTTGTAAGTGTAACAAAATAATGTCTAACCCTATTTAACTCAAACGTTTTCTACAATGTGTGATGGCCCTTATTAAACCTATTACCTAATGAAGATGGCTCAACTACGCATTTAAATTGTAATCATTTCCGTGCACATACATGCACACCCCGATCTCCGACTTTGCGTACAGCGCGTCTGAATGAAAGTTCGGCGCTCTGTCTACAGAAAATATATTTGCTGTAAAGTGTTGTTCTCATGATCATTATACTGTATTATTATTTGAAATTTAAGTGTGGGAAGTATTAAATATTTATCTTAAGACATCAGAATATTGTAAAATAGTTAATATTTCCACAAAATTTCAACATAAAAGAGAAGCACACTTACTAATAAATGTGTCCAAATCCAGCATCTACCGGTTTCCAAAGCGGCTTGGAGAAAATTCTTTAAAAATGCGGACAAAATGCTTTGTGACTTTAAACATAACTTAGGCAGTTTGGGTTTAATTTGTTTAGCTAAGCAGAAGTTAAGTCTACAGCAATAATTATAACATTGCATATTAACTATCCCAAGTAGAGCTGCACCCCAGCAACACCAGTATATTTTTGGTAGCCATGGAAAATAAGAAATTTCTCATTAGGATCTGCTTTACATTTAAAATTCTAGTGAAAAATTAAAGTATTGCATTAATCTACAACATACATAAATTCGAAATCCAAGAAATAGTTTATATCTAAACATCATCACAGACATGCTGGACTGCACGCATTTAAAAGTAAAATCCAGATGCAGACCATACTCTCTCACAAGGAGTCGATGAAATGACAGATTTTTCGTGCAATACCTTTCAAAATTTACTTAAATTGCTCCAATCTAATTTGTCAGTGGCGGCGTTGAATATGCAGTCTAGCTTTACTCCTGTGCGATTTTGGTGGATAACTAAGCATAATAAGCTCAAGGCTGCGTCATATTCAGCTTAACAGCCTACTAATAAAACATTGGTATAAAATAGTGTATTTACTATTTAGCTTATTAAAATGTAACCACCATTTCCCACAGATTTTCAAAAGGGCACGTACCTAAGGGAATAAAATAAAAGTCGTAAATTATTGCAAACTTTGAATTTTTGCCCCCTCCATTAAAAAGTCCTGGACACGCCACTGGTTCGGCGGCATACTGAAAAAAACCACAGTTTCACTAAACACCGAATCTAGAAAAAAATGAACACCGAGTTTTCCGCTTTCAACAGAAGAAGTGACTTAGAATATTATTTCCCAGAAACGATGCAGTCTTCTTGGAGCAAACTCCAAAATATTGCCAAGTGAAGCTAATATTGTGTTCTAAATAATAACTTAAACTAGTGTTTAGAACATATACCTTAGAAAAGTGTTGTTCTTGAATAACGTTTTGCTAATACCCATAGACTTCTGCGAAATAATAAAATGGCAGAAATCGATGGAAACCCCCCTAGTTGTTAGCAAAGATAACCGAAACTGAGGATTTGAGGTTCTATAGAAACTGCCGAGCTCTACATCTGAAATATTTTGTCGGAAAATGGTAAATGAATTGAGAAATAGATTGAAAAACCCGTTGAGGGTGGTTTGTTTGATTTACGAAATTCTTATAAATATGCTGATTATAAATGAATTGAAAAGAACTCAAAAAATTAGTAAAGATGGCACCCGCTCACTGTCAAGTTTAATACATGTCGATCAAGAAGAAATACTTGTCAACAATATCGTTCGCCAGTGTATAGATTGGGAATTTCAAGAAAATTTTGAAATTTTATTTTTGTTGTGATTACTTAACTTTTAGCTCTTTAAATGTTTTTACAGAACATAGCTATTCATTATTTCTTGTATATTAATGCACTTTTTATAAATATCTTTCAATATGATTTCGAAATTTTCTTCCTTCATTTGTACACTGACAAAAAGCAACAATGTACGATAAAACCAACTACAGGGTGTAACAAAAGTAACCAGACACTAGCAAAATGAAAGCAAAAAACTGTACATCAATTTATGGAAATTTAACTGTGATGGAGCTCAGCCCCATTATTCACTTATTGTGCGAGAGTGGTTGGACAACCAGTTTCCCAACAGGTGGATTGGTCGCTGAGGCCTCATCGATTGGCCTGCACGGTCTCCGGACCTGACTGTACCAGAGTTTTTTCTGTGGGGCTTACTAAAGAACAAAGTTTATGGCGGAAACCCACGCACTATCAACGATCTACTATTACCGAAGAAATTCGTGCCATACCATTAGATTTGGTGAACAAGATGTGTCGATCTGTTCTTGGACTAGGTTAACAAATGTATTACACGTGATGCTCATCATTTTGAACATTTGCTATGAATACTTTCTTCTTTTATGATTCATCGTTTTGGGCATTATAACCTCAGTAAGTTGTTTTAGACTCGCTACACTGCATATTCTACGATGAATGATTCGTTTTTTATTCCTACTCTTCTGAATAAAGTTAGATTTCTCGTAAAATGAAGCGTCTGGTTACTTTTGTTACACCCTGTATTATACCAATGCTGTGAATAACACTTCTGTAAAGCAAACTAAAAACTTAGCTTATTAAATTTAAAGCTTACAAAATGTTACTGATACTTAGCAAAAATGAAGATTCCGCAGTACGTTAAATAATGGTTTACTTCTTACTTTCCTTTTTAATGAGATTTTGTCTACTTTATTTCCGTTATTTAGGCGAATGTTACTTACAAAATAGATCTGATGCAATCTTTTAAACTCTGAAACTTGCTCATTAACAAACTCCAATAGTTCATCCTCAGTTACATCCGACAAACGTTCTACAACTGCTATTGGAATTTCACCATGTTCATGATGCTCTCCAAAAACAGCTGCAATTTTCACTGTAGGATGTTGCAAAATTACTTTTTCAAGTTCTTCACTATATATAGTATGTTCATTGAATTTTACTATTTCCTCTAGCCTTCCACATATATACAATTTTCCAACCTGATCAAAATGGGCAATGTCACCCGTTTTATACCAACCGTCTTCAGTCAATACAGAATTTGTTTTTTCTTCATCACCAAAATATCCCAGCATAGTGGATGGAGATTTGATCCAAAGTTCACCATTTTCACCAATCGCGCATTCCATATTTGTACTTACATTCATAATCTTGCATTCTATTGCGGAAGCAGGGGGATCTAAATACTCTTCGATGGAATTTATATCTGATTTGGTAAAATGAGTAATAGGACATTCACTTGAGCCGTATACCTGAAAGAATTCAACTATATCTGAAATTTTTGTTTTTTCCTTTATGACATTCATTGCTTCGATATTTATCATATCCCCTCCGCATACTATTGATGCAGTATGATTCAAATTGTAATCTGATAGATTTGAATAATTTGCCAAAGCAATCAACATCGCGGATGTGCATAATATGTAGTTACAATTATACTTAGTAAACGTATCCAAGTATAGCTTAGGACTGAAGCTTTCCATGATAACTATGTTATGCCCACAAAAAATACCTATAAAGAATGTTAGCATTCCTCCAGAATTCGAAAATGGAGGGCTAAGAATAAACATCTTCTGAAATATTGGTAATAATCCTAAGAAACTTGAAGTTACAGACATCATTGTTTTCAAAAGCAAATGATGGTCTATCATTACCGGCTTTGGTAATCCAGTGCTTCCTGATGTCATGCAAATGAAAGAAGTGTTTTTTAACTTGCTTTTATCGTACACCAGACGTACATCAATATCATCATATAATATTACTCGTATTTCAACGTCAAAGAATTCATCTTTCTGTATCTCGTCATAAACAAAGATCATATTTAATGTTTTTGATTCCAACATGTTTCCCCATTTTTTCCATAATTTTTTGCTAATGACAAGTCCCTTCGCATGCGTACTGTTGACATTTCTTTCAAGTTTGGACAGAGAAATTCTTGAACCACTTCCAACTGGAACCCAATCGTTGTACACAACTGCACAGTAGCATGCACATAAGGCAAGACTATTTTTTCCAATAAAATGCACAATGTCTTTACTATTTAAGTACTTATTCTCCATTTCTTTTGAAAGACGTTTCGAAACTCTCTGAAAACGCTCATATGTTAGTCTTACATCAACATGAGAATCTGCAATGAAACTTCCCGGATACAACTCAAAGGAGTAGTTAAGGAGCTCCCAAAATTTGCTTGAAAACAGAAATTCGTTTGACATTCCTCTCAATTAAGTGACTTCACCATGTACATATTTTTATTTATATATTTACTGTCAACAACTTAAATCAAGACTAAACAATATTAAACGTGTTTTTAATTAATTAAGAATGTTATGATGTGTTTCGAACATTACCTTAGTGATAAAATAATTGATAGTTAACGAATAAAATTACTTCAATAAATAAATAAATATATATATATA
>CABFPE010000002.1:41677-60609 GCA_900660155.1 Hofstenia miamia
ACATTACCTTAGTGATAAAATAATTGATAGTTAACGAATAAAATTACTTCAATAAATAAATAAATAAATATATATATATATATATATATATATATATAGAGCCATATACATATGGCGTTATTTGTCGTTTGATTAAATAAACAGTTTTATGGAAAACTGCACTTTTGAATCCAATCCCAGAGAATAATAATGACATTACATGTTTTCGTACTATTTCAATACTACTCAGAATTTCCATTGTTTTAGAGAAAATAATTTTAATAACGTATTTCCAATTGTAAAAACTAAACTAAGAGATTGCCAACACGGTTTTTGTCCGCTTCGCTCAACAGTAACGCAACTTCTTATTTATATCGATTCAATTTATCTCCTTGCTGATAATAATACATTGACTATTTGTATATACCTTTATTTTTTTCGGAAAGCGTTTGACAAAATCTCCCACTCATTTCTTCTCCACAAATTACAATGTTTTGGTTTTGATGAAGATTATATTGAATTTTTTACGTCTTATTTTCACAATAGATAACAGCGGGTTAATCCTAATGGATATTTATCATCTTTACTACCAAGCACCAGTGATGGACCTCAAGGTTCAGTATTTGCAGCTCTTTTTTTCTCATATATATAAATGATCTCCCTGACTGTGCTGAATCATCTACGTCCTTTTTATTTGCTGATGATTGCAAACTTCTTTATGCTAAACCTAATGTTTCATTCAAACTTTAAGCAGATCTCGATAATTTTGCAAATTGGGCATCTATGAATTTGGTGGAATACAATCTTTCAAAATGTGAAGCGATATATTTTAATACATCTCCTTATGATGACCTAGTAAACCTTACTCTTTATGAGGAAGAAATACCATGGACCAGTTTTGTAAGAGATTTGGGTTTAATCCTTTCTAATGATTTAGCATGGACTATTCATATTAAATCACGTTTAGCAAAAATATGCTCGGTCTTCTTCATGTTAAAGAGAAAGTTTCTCTGATAAGCATTCCCTCCTCTAGTGTTCCGAGAATTAAAATATTATTATTGAAAAGTTTATGCATTTCAATGTTAACTAATGCTTGCAAATTATTTCTCGAAACATTGCTTGCCTTAGAGACCTTATTAAGTTCCAAAATCGTGATCTTAAATAGGTATATATCCTGATCCAGTTCTCATTTTCAATCATTGTCTTAATCTAAGCTCCATGCTTCCTCTACCTTTTTGGAATATTTAGATTTAATGCTCTTTTGCAGGCTAGCAAATGAAAAATATGATATAGATTTAACAGACTCTGTGGATGTTTTACCTAGTTCAGTGTCAAGAAAATCGCATAGATTGTTTTTACGCCCAAATAGATTCAAAATGCTATTATGTGACCACTCATATTTTAATAGAATTAGTAAATAAGTTAATCATATGCATTTAAAGACTGAAATAACCTGCTTTTACCATCCAGCTGTCCTTAAGAGTGAATTACTTAATTATATGATTTTACAATCTTTGCCATTTACGCGAGAAAATTCTTGCTCTTTTTCTATTCATTGTCTATGCTCTACCAGCAGAAGTTAATAAATTCCACATTTATACTTTATCACTTTGTAAATTTATGTATTATAATTGTTTCCATTTCCTTGGGGTATGGTCACTATTCCATTATCCTTATAATAAAGTCTTTTATTATTATTATTATTATTATAATTATTATCATTATTATTATTACCATTATTTAGTATTACATCTTCCTTTAGTTTGACTAGTCAAAGTATTTGTGCTAACCGTATTATCAGAATTATTAGCGCCCACAAACGGGATATAATAATCATAACGCAACATAAAAGTGCTGCATTACAATAATATTCTTTTTATTTACATAAGAAGTTGCTGAAAAATGTTCTTCAATGTTAGCGAAGTTATACAACAGCTTTGAAATCGAAAAAGAAATACAGATTATAAATCCGGAGCTTTAAGGTGTTGATGTTGCGCAATGGCAAAATGTACCTAAGAATCATATCGTTGAATCTGCTCACCCTAAGAAGGATAATGCTGCTCCTAGTAGAGTACAAGGAATATGATTGGGGCCTTCAACATGGTCGGTTTTTTGTCAAGTACAGTACAAGAGGTGAATTTCTGACTTTATTTACTAGTAACTTTTTGGAAGAAAAAATTGTCAGGTATTATGTTAGTTTTTATACTGCGTAAACTAAAAAGAAGGTATTGAAACTTATACAAAATTGTAGTGATAGTGATATATCCTTCTAAAACCCAAAGGCAGACGAGTACATTTCGAAGTTACACATTTTAGATGCTATTTATAAATGAATCAATAATACAAAATTTTTCAAAAAGAAAAAACCTCATGATTGCTGTCATCAATACAAAATGTTGATGAATCAGATCTTTGGTCAGAGATTTTTTAATTAAAGATTACATTTGAATTGTAATTAATCAAAACATTTGCATACGTTGCCTTATTGTAAAATATTGACATGAATTTGCTGTTTTTTCAACACAAATACTCAACTTTAAAATATCAATTTTATTGACTTGTAATTCGGATTTCTTCTCTTTTTGTTTTGAAATTTAACGTAGCCTGCAGCAACAACTGAGACATCATTGAAACACAATATTGAGTATCACATTGAATACAACGTTAGCTTAAGCTGGAAGAAAATTTTGAATTTTTGTGTGCATTTGGTTTGTACATTAAAAAATGCTTAACAAAGCAGTAATTTTTGAAATATTTAACGAATATTGTATTTTTAAGCAGTTCTTAATGCATAGAAATATAAATGATACTATAGCCTCTTCACAAGAATGCGCAGGTCTTTTAGGCAATGACGTTTAATTATTTTGTTGCATTTCCATAATTGGTGAATGACGATTTTCTGCAATAAGCAGTATTGGCATTTGTAGTTAATTTTAACAGCGATTATTGAAGCATTTACGTTATTCAATGCTTGATATTATATTGATAATTTCATTGTTATCATAAAACTACATTATAAAAAGTTCCATCCAGAATTGCAACTTTGTCTATAACGTTTTCGAATTTAATGAGCTGAAAGCTGAACGCGAAAAAAATTTTTGTGCACTTTTCAATACAATTCTGAGCAATAATATTAGAGCATGTAAAATTCAATAAAGTGAAAGTGATTTTTATTCAAAAATAATAATAATGTGTGTATTTTGCAACAATGCCGATGACCAAAGGGTCAAAGTAGCATGCATAGAGAATATAATACATACACCACAAAAATTATACAAGAACAAAATAAGTGGGGGGGGGNCTCTGTAGGTTATGTCGTATGAATCATGAAACGCCCTTTCTTATATGTGAGTAAATGAACGAGGATCGAAGGCGATTCGTTTTAACAAAAGTATTGTGGGAACGTTGAGTGCGCAAAGAATAAAGATGGGTTCGTGCCTGAGGACCAATGTAATGAAGAGGGTGTGATGACTTCTGAATATTATTCCATAATTTGCCACATATAATTTCTCTTCTGTCATACAGTTGGTGAACTCAGTTTTTCACGTGCTTCAGAATACGTCAAATTGGGCAAAATTATTTTGAAAGCTCGACGCTGTATACGTTCGATATTGTCACGTTGACTTTGTGTAAGCTGATTATACCACAAAGGAGCGCAATGTTCCAAGAGGGGTCGCACGGTGGAAGTTTAAATAGTGTAGACGTGATCAGGGGTAACACCATTGTGAACTGAAAGCTTAAGAAAATGTAGACGTTTGGACGCCTTGCGCACCAAGTGATTTGTATTTTCTGACCATTTCAAGTTCGACTGTAAAAAAACGCCTAGTAGTTTCACATCGTCAAATTCAAGTAAAGCAGGTTGGGTAAAATTGTGCAAGAAAGATATAGTGAGTTCCTTGGATTTATTTGGATGCAATGCCATATTGTGTTCATCTGACCAGTTTACTACCTGTCTTAATGTATCAATGCCACATCCTGACGCTGATTTCTTTACTACTTCCCAAAAAGTAGTATCGTCGACGTATTTCATACGCATCTCGTAATCAATCAGCAAACTATTTACAAGGAGAATAAAACTTGTTACAAAATTTGTTAGGACATGAACAACGCAAAATTTGTGAATATTTAAAATGATTGTAAATCAAAAAAAGTCTATCTTTCATTTTTAGGCCAAAATAAGGTAAAAACCAATGATTTAATTAGTAAAACCTACATTTTTTATAAAAATTCTTATAAAATTTTGAATTAAAATCAAAATAAGAAGAAGATTATGTAAAGTGAAAGACCTTCTTATGATAATTTGCAGAAACTCTCTAAGTAATAAGCAATCATAGGTAATTTCCAATTGGTCAAATATTCTAATGCAAATCATGAAGTTTTTTCACGGACAACAACTTCCATCAAAGACTTAATCTTCACACAGAATTGACGTAGCCAAAATTTTCCTAAGAGGAACTATCAATATACTGAGTTCAGATTCCTTTGTGCAATTTGTTTCATTATTTTTTGCTTATATCTTTGGAAGTGCTTATACCATCACATACTTAGTAATTGTGCAAAAAGTACATACATAAATGAAAACTATTAGTTAGTGCTTAAATGTATTTCAAGATCGACTGAAATTGTTCAACAAAAGGATTGGAAGATATTTCGCCTTGGTCTCTATAGGATCTCAACAGCATAATAGCTAACGCAAGCATATTCATGATTTACCACATCAATCAAAGACTTTGATTTAACAATTGTGCCTCCCACTTACTCTACCTTGACTACCATCAACACAGTGACGCACTGTAAATTTGTAGATCTGGTGCTTGATGTCAATACGGGTCATCCCCTGCCAATTTTATGTATTCAATTTTCAGTAACCGTTTTTCTGTATAATAGATACTTTTTACTAAATATTTTGCACTTGTATAACTATTGAGCCCCAATTATTTGATTATCTATATAATTGCTTGATTGTTTTAATATATTAGGGCCTCACAGAGCTCCACATTCTAAATTCGGGGGCCAAATTTTTTAATATTTATTATATTATGATTTATTTCTATTTTTAGAGAATAAAATTTTTTACTACGGTTTGAGACCCGGTGTGGCCGCATCCCCCTCAGTGGCGCCACTGCACCAATATTACTATATTTATACATAGACTTCAAGTTCTCTTCCACTTCCTGCTCTGTTCTCATTAAATTTCTAGATTAATCAAGCAGGGTTATTCAAAGAAATTTAACTCTAGACCCAGAATGCCATTATTTATTGTACCAAGATTTTTAAAATGTGAGGTTACTAAGTTTTGAAGTGTTGCCTACTGCAAAGCACTTCACAAACGTCATGTACTCTCCAACGCTCAACCTCATTTTGTTCCTTTCGAAGTTTTAATTTTTTAGGATACATTTTTCATAGCAGTTGTTTTACTACTACGGCTGAATAAACACATTATTCAGAATCTTAGGTTTATGAAAAATGATAAATAATTCATAATTCCCTTTCTCTTTATTTGAATTTTATAGTGCGCAGACATATAGTGATTGACATTTGATTTAACATAGAAATATAAAAATAACTAGACAAACCAAAAAATGCATATATCAGCATTAATAACTACAAATTAACATGTTTTAAGTTATTACTAGACCCTTATAATTTTGAGTTTGAATAGAAAAAGATTAAAATTTCCCAAAAATAATAACCATTTTGACATAAAACATCTTTCAACATTTTTACCAAATTATTTACAAAAAATGCTGACGTCAACAAAAATGTCTGTATAAAAATATTTTTTTTAAATTTTGAAGCCTTTTATCCCATGGTAACTTTGTGCCAAACTTCATGACAATAGCACTACTATATTAAAAATAAACCTGAGGGTATCTCTACCCCCCCCTTGTTCAACCAGCGTGCCTAAAATTTTTTGCTTTGGTATAAATTATATTTGCAATTGAATTTCCTTAAATCTTTTGACTTAGTATTTTTGTAAGACTAATTCTGCTCACAAACTAAAGTTTAAAAATGATGCTTTAAGCATTTTTATATGTACTTATATCGAGAAGGGTCAATTGATCCAAACTGTCCTATGCAACTTAAATTGTTAAGGAATTCATTTATTTATTGTTGGACAAGCACTTTTGAATTATAGTTAAAGTAATAAAGTTTATATTTGGAAGCAAGCAATGACAACTTTTTCACGTAGACTGAATGAGTTCAGAGTACATATAGACAATTATACCTACATGGAATAACAAAATGTAACCTATATGTAGTTTACCTATATAATTAGTACTGTTCACTTGTTGGCTTACTGACCTTCAGATATTGGTCCAATTTTGCTTTCAGCACAACTTTTCTAATATAGTACTGCATGTTCACCTTAGTAACCTTTTTTCTGCTTTTAGGTGTTTTTGTTGATGCTATCAGCTTTACGTGGTGCCTGCCAATGATATTGCTAAAACTAATTAATACCCAGAAAATAACCGTTAACATGCTATTTTTTATGCGATTTCCATGTATTCATAAAACTGGTATCAAGCAAATGTGTAAAATTACAGTAGATCATTTTATATACTAATGATTTGTAACGAATTTCCTACAGTAGATTTTAAAATATCAACTCTGCACTTTATTGTATTCAAGAATGGAATTTTGTAACATTTTATTAGTTTAGAAGTGCATTTTTTTCAGTTTGACATGGAGAGAACACCAATTCAATTACTCTTCTATACTTAATAAATTGACTCACTTCATAAAGATCCTCGGGAAAATTGGGCCTCATAAAATTATCAATTTCTTGCTTATCTCTGTAATTTCTTCTATAAATTTTGAATTTACAGCTAAATTTCATTTACCTAATACCTTTTCACATATATTAAGAAAACAAAACTCAAATATTACTCATGGTTTTTCCTTAATATGTGTACTAATTATACTTTTGTTAAAAACCACAACATTATATTGACTTTTTAGTTTTTGTTTAACATTATCTGAACTTACATTTTATAATAGTAAGATGGGTCAATTGACTCAATCCGGCCCTTCTAGTGTTAAAATGGATTTTTCTAAATCTCTATGTTTTGCATCTCTAGTCATTTAATAACTTATTTGTATTGATTTTGAATTAGTCTTTATTTTTGAAACCCAAAAATGACCTTCGTAAATACGTTTGGAAAACTTCGTAAATAATTGCCAAATATTTGGCTAAAAATGCATGAACCCTTTTTAGTGAGACAGCATTTAAAGATTTAATGAACAAAATCTAAATAATCAAATTGGATTAAAAGTTAATCGTTGTTGATATGGTGATGAAATTTCTGTAAAGCCCGTAGAATCAATTAGTAAAATTTGTTTCGGGCAGCATAGACTGATATTGATATCTGAAAATTCTTGGCATTTTGGTTACAACCGTAGCCACTCTAATTTGTAAAATTTGTAACCGGGAATTGCGGCTAATCACACATTTCTATTTCTAATGAAAATTTTGTCACACGTTTGTGCAATGGGATTTTGAATAATTTTTTTACATTTAATGATAAAATCTTTAAGAAATTTAGAATTTTTCTTAAACAACAAATTATAAGAGAACAATAAAACATCAAACATCAACATTTTTAATAAAATATTCACGAAATTATTTTTAGGTTAAGAATGTTTAAAAATCCTAATCCAATCCCAGAAATTTATATCTTAATCCAATAGGAAACGAATCCACAAAATTACCTGAGCCAAATCGTACCTGTTAGCTGACTTCCAAAGTTTGAAACATTGTGATTCAATGCCGGGTTTTGAGTTGTCAAACTCTAATAATATTTTTTGATTTCAAATGCGAAAAAACAAAAGATTATAATTATTTATTAACTTTTGAATAACCTTAATAGCTGCTTGCGAAATTTCTTAGTTGTGCCACAATTATGATTGGTTCAAGGATGAGAGTTAATACTGTAAAGCGAATTTTTTAAATTGATCACTTCTTTCGGACCTGTACTGAACTTGGTCCACTTATTTAATTACTTGCGAAGGGACTTGGCTAATTTGGAATATAATTAATTTATAATTTGAAAATCTGGTTGTAAATATGAGAAAGTCACGCATATTCACATGCATTCATTATTTGCAGTGTTTCCAGAGAATAATAAAATATAAATTTAATTTTTTTGAAAAATATTCGAATATTTATTTAAAATACCAAGCGGATTACTTCTTATTTCAAAGGCATATTTCTGAAAAAAATCTGCAATAATAATTGTCAAACGATTCTCATTTGTTCGTATTTCGAAAAATTCAAAATCCTACTAATAAATTACGTAAAATTAAAATGTCAGACATGTGTCTTTCAAAGAAGACATCTGTTAAGCTGTGGCGCATAGTAAGAAATATTCGAATATTACATTCTTGAATATTCTGAGTAGTTCTAATTTGTCGATGTCAACTAGAATCTAATTTAAGATTTTAGGTAAAAATTGTATTGTATTCACTGATATTATATTCTACTATGTACAATTTCGATTAGATTTGACAATTTCATCAACAGCCTATGCAAATTTTACCTAGGCAATGAATGCCACAGAAGTTATAAACATTGTGTTGAAAAATAAACCTGAAATGTACATTAGTATTTAGTACTCACTCTTCTAAAATTAAATTATTTTTTCAATTTCACTGAACAGATTTTATTAAATATTTTTAACCCATTTGTCTAGCAACCGTAAAATTGAAAACAAATTTTACTCAATGATCATAAAATTGGCCTTTCTATACATTCATGTCAGCAGGCATATGTGTCAAATTCTAGCGATAAATACACGTGGCTGTACTTTTTGTGAGAGCTATATCCATATTCATTTCAGAAATAATAGTTTTGCTTGATTTTTTCTTGAATAAATGCCCTTAATTCAAAGGAAGATAGAGTAATGCGTAATTGTACAGTAATGATAAAAGATATTCGTTCACTTACAAAAATGTTAATTGGGAGTACTTGTAAATATAGTTTGCCACCGTTTAGATGAGTTGCATTAGGTTACTGTTTTACTAAATTTCCTATTTCAAACAAATGAAAAATACATAAAAGTCAGTTCTAATTTTTATGAGATGCGTGTACTTATGTGTCCAAAATGGTCAAAAATATTTTGACCGTGACAGTATTGTACCAGCACCAAAACAGCAAATTGTGGCCACAAGTTTTTTCACACTAAGTTGAACATTTCGTGACATTTAATACACTAACGATATTTTAATATCAATAATTAAAAAATAGAATTCCTTTTGTTTGTTCTGCAACCTGCAAAAATTTTGATATTCATGTTTAAAGTTACTCTTTTATTTAAAACCTCATACATGAGTTTTAGTTAGTTGAAAAAGTGCGCCGTGAGAAACTTCTTAACCTTAAACAGCCTGGTGATTTTTAAGAAATTTTCATAATCCTATAAAATAATTTTAAGCACTTATAGCTTCTGCCCCGCGACCTCTGACTTTGCGCACGGCACGCCTCAATGGGTTTGAAATATCCTTGCACATATTAAGAAAGAGTCAAAGTTCTTTGTTGCCTGCAGAGGCTCAAAACTTTCTAAATACATTAGAACTAATAATGGAGAGAATTTAAATCTTTTTCAAAAAATCGTAAATTTTTAAGAAAACTTGTTAAACTATTCAACAATCTGTGCCACAGCAATAAGCTTTAATTGAGATTTTCAACATTGCATTAATATATGTTCCCCAATAGACCTACCCATGCCCCAAGATTTTAAATTTTGAAATAGGCTTGGAGAAAATTCTTTGTAAATGTGGAGAAACGTTTTGTGCTTTAAAACGGACGCTAGGCTGTTTAAGCTAAAAAGAGGGGCAAAACAATTTTTGCACGTCTGAGATGTGATATTTTAGAAACCTGTTTTTGTTGAACAAATATTTTATTTCAAATCAATATCCTTGTGAGGAAATTTAATCATTTCCTTAAAAGAGAACAAGGAGATGAGATCATATTTTTCAAGCATTTGATTATCCAAAGTAATGTGCTAGAATCTGCTTTAACCTGCTATCCTATGTGTAAAAATATAAGAATATAGGCCTGTGGTTTGTTGTCTTCTGCCACTCAACTATTTTGAAATCAATATTTATTATATATATGTTAAAGGAACACTTTATATCTGATATAATACATTTCAAATGGAAGTAAATTTCAAAATATCGCCATTATTTTCTAGATATTAACCAAAGATTTAATCTGGTTTAAGGAATTAAGGACTTTTTATAGCGATCTAGAAATAATTTTATTCCCCTAGAAATGATTTACGTGTTGTAAGTATTAATAGTATAATTGACATGTATAAATCTATATACATTAGAATTGAAAAATGGATAAATGTGTTCCAATACATTTAGCCTAATAGTAAATTCATTTTAAATTTATTTAAGTCAAGTATTACCAAGACATTCGGAATTTCGATTTGATAAACTAATCAATTGATCAACTCCACATGAAAGCGAGGCCAGCTCCCCCCTCTTGCCCCCTCCAGCTCGCGGAGTCTATGAGTTGAAACATTTACAAATGTATTATGTGAATTGATTTTAAACAAATCTCGTGACAAATTATAGAAATAAATAAAAGTATAAATTGATGCAATTTTGGCACATATTAAATCTACAAATTAAACTTTTCATGCCTCTTCACGCATATCTACTCCCAAATTTTGCAAGAGGAGATTTTCACAAACAAGGGAACTATTTATATTATAAAGCTCTAAAAATGCAACAATTTTCTCTTTCAACATTTTTGTAATGCATGCAACAGCGACATTGTGAGTTTTACCATGCTCTACATTAGAGATGTGCGCGGTTCACCATCACCAAGTCGAGGCCACTACTACAGCAGCACTCGTGCACCATGCTGCTCCGCAGTTTATTTTATTTTACCGCACTGCACAATTTTTCCTACCGCACTGCACCGCAAAATCATAATGTCCTTATGATAATATTATGACACATGAACAAATATCCAGTTAATATATATAAATACAAACGATATAAAGCAGTAATGGAAATGCAGAAAACAAATAGTAAACTATTATTTACAAACGTTTTTAGATTGTCAAAATGTTTTAAAAAACCAATAAACAATAAAGCGTTTTATACCCGTCTTATAATGGTATAACACGCTGTAAGACTTCTTAAGGTACGTCTTCTAAACGTCTTATAAAACACCATTTCTAAACGTTCCTGAATGTCATCCATTGTTCACAAATGATATTGTAAAATGTCTTCTAAGCCATTTTAAGGCCTATTATAAGACGTCTTCTGAACGTTTTATTGTTTATTGGGGAGGTCTTACTTTCTGGTAACGACAATAAAAATGTGGCCAATATACTTAAATGTGGAAAGCTAACAGTATTTTTACTTCACCATTTAATAACATCATCACAGTATATTATTGATATATCTTCCTCTAAACAATGAAAATTTGGAAAACTTGATAAGAATTTGGTAAAATCTTCTTACAACTCCGTTGCAAATTTTACCAAGATTTAGTAAAATCTTACAGTTGTCGACATGGTGGAGGGTACTAATGTAGTCGTTGTTGAGGTATCGAGGAGGATTTTCAGTTGATATGAAACGGCAGAATCTGGGCTTTTTCGCTTCATCACAATTCCTGTAGATGAACTAGTTGAAATGATTACCCGTCACCAACAATCATGCAGGCTAATAATTCGATTTTAAGTATTATAATTTATTTAATTTAAATTTAGCGAAATATTTTTTAAATTATTATTATAATTCAAATTCAAATTTCGTTTGTTTTAAATTTATCTTAGTAATAAATACTTAATAATAACATAGCGAGCATTTGAAGTCAATCCAGTTTTTGCATCACGATTATGACGAGTACCGCTGCTTTTGGGACTAATCGACTCTTACTGGGCAAACTGTGACTAAAAGTACCCTCGATGGTGTCGACTACTGTTAATAAAAGACTATACAATTTCTTTAAAATGTAGAAATCACTGCTTAGCCTACATTTAACCTATTCAGTTGAAGAAAACTCAATAACTTTTATTGATTACAACATTGATAGTACAACAGACAAACTTGCTTTGCACAGAAATCATTGCATTGCATACAACTGAAAGGAATATACATTGGCCCNTATATATATATATATATATATAATATATATATATTTATAATTTGAACTGAATGCCAAGAGTAACCTTAATGGGTAAGTCATATAGCATCAATTTTCGAGAATCCAATTACCTTTTTAGGGGAATGTCACAAACATTAAAATTATAAACTGTTCGGGTTACCGAAATTCAACTAGATAAATATATATATATATATATATATATATATATATATCATGAACAAGAAATACTCTATTAACAAAATCCAATATTTCATCCTCAGTGACAACCGACAACTCTTCTACAATATCAATTGGAATCGTGCCATGTTCTTTTTGCTTTTTTCTTAACACAGTTCCAATTTGCATTGCAGGATGTTGCAAAATTACTCTTTCAAGTTCTTCAGTACATATAGTATGTTCATTGAATTTAATAATTTCCACCATCCTTCCACATATATAAATTTTTCCAACCTGATGAAAACGGGCAATGTCACCCGTTTTATACCAACGTCTTCAGTCAATACAGAATTTGTTTTTTCTTCATCACCAAAATATCCCAGCATAGTGGATGGAGATTTGATCCAAAGTTCACCATCTTCACCAATCGCGCATTCCATATTTGTATTTACTTCATAATAAAAATAGTAATAATAATAATAATAAAAATACAGTTTGTGAATTAAATTCCAGAAGTTGAACACATGTTTAGTTTTCATTACATCAATGAACATAAGTTAATTAAAGTAGAAAATAGCTTAGACCCTTCTGTATCTACAGGATCAATGGAGTGCCCATATTCATTTTAATAAAGTACATAACGTATTTTTCACAATATTTAACATTTGTATTTAACTATTCAATTCGAACTAATAGTTATCCTCGAATGCTAAAAAAAGCGGATATAACACCTCTTTTTAAAAAAGGAGATCAGACAAATTGCAAAACTTCAGGCCATTATCTATAATTAACCCTATATCGAAAATTTTTGAAAGATTTGTATGCAAACAGGTAATTTCGTATCTAAATTAAAACAAGATTTTATTTCCACATCAATTTGGCTTTAGAAAGGATGTGAGTACGATGGATGCTATACTGTCCTTAACTGAGAAGACTCGCTATTTCCTAAACAATAATGTTTGCAGTAGTGTTGCATTACTTGATCTGAGTAAAGCATTCTTGATAAAAAAATTGAAACGCTATGGGTTTGATACAGCAGCAAGAACATTAATTAATAACTTTCTTACAAATAGAGACCAATATGTACGAATTGATAATATTTATTCTGATTATATCACAACTAACAAAGGAGTCCCCCAAGACACTGTCTTAGGTCCTATCCTGTTCAACTTTTACATAAATGATATATCAAACCATCTTATTGACAGCAACATAATACAGTATGCTGATAACATATGCTTAATAAACAGGCATGCAAGTCCAATAGTTGCTACAAAGAAGCTGCAGAGAAACATTGACAAACTCATGATCTACTTCAGCCAAACTAAATTAACAATGAATAAAGAGAAAACCCAGTTTATTATCTTCACACCAAAGAGTCAAAACAACTTCTTCCAAATTGCACAATATCAGTTTCTTAAAACGCGCCACTTATTGCACCAACTGATACAATTCAATATTTGGTTGTCATAATTGATAGAGACTTCCAAAGGACTTCATTCGTAACAAAATCCGTAAAATGTCATGCGGCATACAATATCTAAAACAAATGAAAAAGGTTACTAAGAGTAAAGCAGTTGTAGATGCACTAGTAATAAGTCATTTTAGGTATGCATGCATATTACTGCATGATCTAAGTACTACACAGACGGAGCAAATATAGAGTGTTTAACTGGTGTATCTGTACGATGCCTGCGCGAGGCCCGGGGCAAAATATAACTTATAAGTAATGATGAAAATGTCCCTGTTATCATAATGTGTGGTTCGTGACTTAGTTATTTGTTGTAGACTGCCAAAATCCGTGTTTGCATATGCTCTTTGTAATGAAATTATATAGCTTGCAAAATATATATAATTTTGAAATTTTTGCTTGATAATATAATTTTATATCATTGTATATAATCACATCCCAACAGTTTAAGATATCGGTTGTAAATCAAAACAGCAATTTTCAGTAAGCATATGCATTGCTATTTGAGAATATTGCAAACATATTAAGCATTTCAAAGATAATTATTGATATTTAGAAATCATTTAGTATTTTAAAGTATCATTAAGTCACTTTAAAAAAATTAAAGGTTTGGTAAAAATATTAAACTTTAAGGTATCTTTAAGTCACATTATAAAAGTTAGAGTTTTAAGAATTCATCTAGGACTTTAAAGAGAACTCATTTTTCAAGAAGTTTAAAAAATTATTATTATTTTTTAATACTATAATGAAATAAAACATTATTTAGAAATTTGCATTTTATATTAAATATAACAAGATAATATGATATAACTATATTAGCAAAATATAGATACATATATATAATTGTATCCTAGCTATTTATACTTACCATGTTTAGCATATACTTAATAAAGTTCTCTATGTTTTATCACCTAATCTAATCTTAGATTGCTAGAAAAATTGAAGCAAAATGCAAAGATGTGTTATACATGAAAAGAAAAGATATATTAATAGAATAAAACAAAGAGTTACATTGTATTTCTCGAAGGTTATATTTATCAAAAAATTTTCCTTGGTCTTTTTTATTGTTCAATAGCTTTATTTCAATGTCTTGTCCATTCAGTAGAACTTGTCATATTTACAAATTATAAATTATATACAATATGTACAAAATTTACAATTTCTGTTAACACAACAACTATAATCTACATAAAATGACAAAACTAAGCTACAAATGCAGTAAAAACACTTTAAAAAAAGACACGAAGACACTTAAAAAAAATTACAAAACGCAAGCCTGTGGAAAATTAAAAGTTTCGCCATGTATTTAGTCTTTTGCTGTATCCCATGTTATTTTGATCTTTTAGCAAATTATTTTTTAACAAACGTTTAAATTCTGTAAGCTATTTGAATTATAACATATTTGTTATTTACCACGTCTTTATAAAGACATTTTTCTGCTTTTTTACTAATGTCATCTATTAAATCCGAAAAATCTAAATTTCATGTCACATCATTCTGAATTGATAGCAGTTACAAACCACTTCATTCTTATGTATGGTAAATCACAAATATCTTTTAATTGTAACGTTAAACATGAAAAGAGCCATATTTGTTGTAAATTACATTAAGGTATTTACCCTAATGTTCAAATACAACTAGCAATATAATTGTTGAGTTGATATTGTGAAAGATAAAATTTTAATTCCCCAAAAGCGCGGGGCCCATGGCATTCGCCCTCTTCCCCCCCCCCTTAAAGCCGGTAATGTTAACAAACAAGCAATCAGTGATTTCATACATAAAGCATCAATAATTTCACCGATTTACCTTTGCATATATACCAGTCTTGTTCACTGTTTAAATACATTAATCAAAATCAGCAATTATTTAGTCTATTGAAGTTTAAGAAAAGGACAAGCAAATGCATCAGTAATATACAAATAAAAAGTAAAGTTTGGAAAGGAGCGTATACTACAAATGTCTGTAATCTTTGGAACAAGTTAGATTCAAACCTTCGCAATCAATCAGATTTAAGAATTTTTAAAAAATTACTTAAGCAAAACCTGCTTGCAAACCAATTCATATTTGGATATTTTTAAACTCAAAATGTCTTGTGAAAGTACTAAATATTCTTGTGGTAGCTTTTGTTTATTTTATTGTACATTCTGTATGTTCATTTTGTAAATAGTTGTACACGTCATTTTTTGCAAATTGTTATTATGGAATTTGTGCAATTAATAAGCAAAAATAAATGCTATTTAACGATATAAATAGTAACAAATATTGTCTGTAACGGTCGTATTATTAATGGTTTATTCATTTATTTCGAATGAAAGACTAGATTTTCCAATAAATTTATGGACGAATCACCATTTCTCTCGAGTAGAATTTAATTTATCAAAGAATTTTTTTCGACCTTTAGTTAAATTTTTTGTTCTTAATTGCTATTATTAATAATAATATTAATAATAATAATAATAATAATAATAATAATAATAATAATAATAATAATAATAATAATAAGAGTCAAAGCAAATTTATTGCTGTAAATAAATGACAGTAAAAAAAGCTACACACTAGAAATACTTTTATTTACAAAATAATAATAAAATATATATATAAAATAAATGTGTGCGTGTGTCTATGTGTGTGATGAGCTCAGTGTAAAAACCAGTAAATGTGTTTAGCATGTTTGTGTCTGCGATTCTATTTTGTCGATGTAAAAGTATGATTTTTAATTTTTTTCTAAATTTTTTGTAAGTTTTTTATATTCTTATCTCATTTTCTAAATCATTCCAAATATTAGAGGCTGCTCGGTGAAAACTAGGAAAAACTAGGATAGGAAATACTGCTACAAATAAACTTATGTGATCGAAGATTTAATTTTAAGTAATTATCAAGAAAAGAAATTGATTGTCGGCCATATTTATACTTAAATAAAATTGAAGCTGCATGGAATTGTACTTGATATAGCGGGGATAATATATTATACTTTCGTCTGTATTCACTAACATGGTCATGCTTACGTGCAAAATTTAATGTTTTTAATGCCCAATTAAAAGTTTTTGATAATAAATAGCGGCTTTTTGAATTGAAATTTATAAATATAAATGAACAATAATGTAATTGCGATAAACAAAAGGCATGTAATAATTGAACGTTTTTGCGATGTGAGATTTTGAAAAAGAAATGCACAGTAATTAAATTGACTTAAGACAAATGAATGAATTAGTTTTACATGCGATGATTTTCCTACATGGCGCAAATGGTACAAATATTTTATTCCACATGCCATCTTTTTCAATTTGTGGAAGAAGAAATTATCGAAATTTAAGTCATTGTCTATTAATACACCTAGATAGTTTACACATTTATTTTGACTAATTTCGTTATCACAAACATTAATTTTAAAATTTTTAGTAAGCTTTTGTTGTTGTTTAGATGAAAAGATGATAAATTGAGTTTTGTCAGAATTGATTTTTAGTTTATTATGATTGAAATATGTTACGAGATTTTCAATATCGTTTGTCAAATGTTTGGTTGCCTCAGGGATTTTTTGCTGTCCGGAATATACAAGTATCGTCTGCATATTGGTAAATAGTTGCATTTGTCAAGGATCTTGAAATGTCATTGACATAAAGTGCGAAAAGAATAGGTCCTAATACAGCCTAGAGTTGTAGTAGTATAGTCTGAGAAAATGTGATCAATTTTTACTCTTTGTCTGCGATTCTCTAAAAACTCATAATGAAATTAATTGCATTGGCTCTAAAACCATCTAGCCTTAATTTCTCATCTAAAATATCGAAATTCATTGAATTAAATGCTTTGCTTAAATCAAGTAAACAAATTTTCATTTAAATTTTGTTTAATTTTTTCTGTGATTGATAAAATCGCATCAGATGTGCTGAATTTACATGTAGGTCGAAATCCAAATTGATTACTTGATAAAATTTGATTGTCATTCATAAATTTGTACATTTGTGTGGCTAGTAGTTTTTCAAATATTTTTGAGAAGAGGTGTGTTATACTAATTGGCCTGTAGTTCATGGGGTCTAGCGGGTCTCCTTTTTTATATAACGGTGAAATATCAGATTGCTTTAAAAGGGTAGGAAAGTCATTATTTATAATACTTTGATTAAATGCTACAAGCAGGTATTCACCAAAAATATAAAAATATTTCTTAATTATCCAATACGGCAGGTTACTGGATCCACATGATTTATTATTATTTTATTTATTACATTTCTAAGCTCATAGTAGGAGATTCAGTTTAAATGAAACCGTTACTTGCGTATATCAGGTTGTTGGGATGAATTATTTCCAATTTTTCCGAATTTAAAATGGAATTTACCCATATTTTCAAAATTTCTGTTTAAAATGTTTGCGATATCTTTCTTATTCTTGTACATCTTATTATGATGTTTGATTCCTTCAATGCTTATATTTAGCCCCTTAGTTTTACCAATGCTTTTATTAAGAAAATTCCATTTTTATGAAATAATCCTTTAACTTACATTCATAATTAAATTTGCGGCTCTTTTTGATTAATTGCTTAGCATGTTCATAATTAGTCTAATTAAGATTGATGGGATCCGATTTCGCAAGTTCAAAAAGTTTATTTTTCTTAATTACCAGGTCCTTAATCAAGTCGGAATCACGGGGTTCGTTAATCACTGGCCTTAATTTAGTGCTAATTAACTTTGTTCGCAGCGGTGCTACTTTGTTTAACGCTTTGGTGATTTCACAAGTGATGGATTTTAACATACTATCGGCATCATTAAAAGTGTAGGTTATATCAAAAGATATGTTCTTCAAGAGGTGTATAAATTTTTGCTCATTAAAGTTGCTAAAATCCCTAGAATAAATAACTTTCCTGTTTTTTGTCCTGGACCTATGGTTACTAACATAAACGCAAAGATTGTGATCACTAAATGATTCAAACATATAAGTTTTATATTTATTACAACTATCGGATAGAAAATAGTCAATTAAATTAGAAAATCTAGTTGGGTTGGTTTTATTAATAGCTTGAAAAGCAAAAATATCACAAATATATTCAATTTTCTTTGATTCAACAGAATTTAAATAATTAGAATTAAAGTCTCCAAGGACACTAATAAACTTATTTTCAAGAATTGCATATTCTATTTCTTCAATTTTGTGGTTACAAAATTCAGAAATATAATTTTTATTTGGATTGTAGCAAATGTTTATGAGTTC
>CABFPE010000002.1:64945-91591 GCA_900660155.1 Hofstenia miamia
GGGTAGAACACGAAACTGGCACCGCGAAGACCCGGGTTCAAGCCCTGCCCCGACCCTTTCCTAATATGAAAGTGACAACGAAAGAAAAGGCCCTCAGTCCCCGGCAGGCCTTAAATGGTCAGATGGTGCGAAGAATCTCCAGTGAGGTGGACTCCACAATTGGGAGTGTGGACTCGAGAAGTGGCAGTATAAGATCCACACAGAAAAATGGACAACGGCACAAATGGACAGATGAGCAGAACAGGACAGCATTGGAGTGTTACAGAATAAGCAGGCCGATGAGAGGGGTTACAGGAAGAGAATGTTGGAAGAATGGAGGAAGGCAGGAACAGGATTAGAAGTTACAGAGCAGAGGCTTGCAGGACAAGTGCGAAAGTTACAGTTGGATGAGTGTAAAGGGAAAAAAGAGTTGAACAGGCTGTACATGGCAAGGCATAAGGGAGGGAAAGGACTGCTAAGTGTGGAGGAAGCTGTAGAAGAAGAAGCACTAGGGCTAAAGGAGTATGTAGAAGCACAACCTAGAGGGTCAATACTGGAGGTTACTAAGGAGTTAAGGAAGATAAGAATTGAGAGTGAAGGAAAGAAGGTATACCAGAGTAGGATGGAATCAGAGAGACAAACAAGGTATAGACAGAAAGCAATGCATGGAGAATACTGGAGGAACACAGAAAAGTGTGACAGAAAAGAGAGCAGCAAGTGGTTAAAGAAAGCAGGACTTAAAAGAGAAACAGAAGCATTGATAATGGCAGCACAGGAGCAGCAAGCGATAAGAACAAACTGGGTGAAGAAGCATATAGACAGAAGAGTGGAAGTAAGTGATAAGTGTAGGCTATGTAAGAAAGAGTGTGAGACAGTAGATCATCTGATAGCATTGGCACAGACTGAGTATAAGTTCAGGCATGAGAGGGGTTACAGGAAGAGAATGTTGGAAGAATGGAGGAAGGCAGGAACAGGATTAGAAGTTACAGAGCAGAGGCTTGCAGGACAAGTGCGAAAGTTACAGTTGGATGAGTGTAAAGGGAAAAAAGAGTTGAACAGGCTGTACATGGCAAGGCATAAGGGAGGGAAAGGACTGCTAAGTGTGGAGGAAGCTGTAGAAGAAGAAGCACTAGGGCTAAAGGAATACGTAGAAGCACAACCTAAGGCCATTACTGGAGGTTACTAAGGAGTTAAGGAAGATAAGAGCTGACAGTGAAGGAAAGAAGGTATACCAGAGTAGGATGGAATCAGAGAGACAAACAAGGTATAGGCAGAAGCAATGCATGGAGAATACTGGAGGAACACAGAAAAGTGTGACAGAAAAGAGAGCAACAAGTGGTTAAAGAAGGCAGGACTGAAGAGAGAAACAGAAGCACTGATAATGGCAGCACAGGAGCAAGCAATAAGAACAAACTGGGTGAAGAAGCATATAGACAGAAGAGCAGAAGTAAGTGATAAGTGTAGGCTATGTAAGAAAGAGTGTGAGAAAGTAGATCATCTGATAGCAGGGTGTGAGAAGTTGGCACAGAATGAGTATAAGTTAAGGCATGACAAGTTAGGACAAATGGTACACTGGAGCTTGAGCAGGCAGCACGGGTTAGAAGCAGGAGACAAGTGGTATGATCACAAGCCACAGGGCGTCATAGAAAATGAGAAGGTTAAGATAATGTGGGACTTCAACATGCCGACAAGCAAGGTGATAGAAGCACGGAGGCCAGACATAGTAGTGGTAGACAAAGAGAAAAGATTAGGAACAGTGATAGACATAGCAGTGCCAAAGGACAGAAATGTAAAAAGCAAGGAGAAAGAGAAGATAGACAAGTACAGGGAGTTGGCAGAGGAAATAGAAAGGCTGTGGACGTTAAAGAAAGTTGAAGTAGTCCCGGTAGTTGTAGGAGCACTAGGAGCAGTGAGTAAGAAGCATAAGAGATACTTGGAGGAGCTGGGAGGAGCAGTAGCACAGAAGGCAGCATTGTTAGGAACAGCTAGAGTCCTGGGAACTGGTGAATTCCCCGAGCTGAGAGGGATAACAGCATGAAGCTGTGAGATGCAAGAATAATAATAATATGCTCAATATGTTATTGCAATCAGGGACGCGAGAACGATTTAAATGTTGAGAGGGGCATCCTACGAACTGAAGTGGATCAATTTTCAATTTTTAAATAAAACCTTTTGAATCTGCATATTTTTCCGATTTTTTCGTGAGCAATTAATTTATCTTTTTTATATTGTTATGTATGTATGGTAGGTCAATTTAATGTCAATCAGTAGATAGTCTTAAATAGAAGGACTTAATATGTAAGTGATACAATTACTATAAAACCCCTGCAACAGATATGTATAGTAATAGAAGCATAGATATAGGTATAAAAATAAGTAAACTTTGTAATATGTGCATTGTGCAATTCTAATTTTATTTAAGTTATTGTTGTTAGAGTTCAAAAAAATTAATTTCTTAACTTAAATATCGGGGGGCAAAACAAATATCTTGCCCTGAAGGATTATTGTTGGGGGGCAGCTGCCCCTTTTGCCACCTACTTCTCGCGTCTTAACTTTTGTAAAAATATATTATTAAATATTTATTAAACTGAAAACGATTTTTTGCAATTATTGTGCTGTTAATCCCCTCGATGAACCATATATTCAATAACCTCATTTATCCAAAAGATAAACATCCGAAAAATCTTTATTAGCACACAGGTGATAGTTTTTAGTGGTATTCATTGAAGACATATCTTGATTTGCGGAATTTTTGTTCCCAGCCATTTTTGATGTAAGAGGGAATCCAGCTGAAATTTTCAATTAAATTACATCTCAATATTTTTACTGCCAAAATTTTTTCAATGATGTATTTTGCAGCTTTAAGCTCATTTACCTTAAAATATATATCATTATAATTGAATTGAATTGAGATGACAAATTATATAAAATATTTATTGTTGTCAATATATTAGGTTATTTAAATTTAATGCATAATGCAAAAAATTTATTAAATAATTTTAATTGCATTTCAAAATGCTAAGTTACAACGAATGTCATGATTTTGATGCTTTAATGTTGAATATTATATATATATATATATAATATTATATTTTTCTAATTTTGTTAGTTGTATGTGTAATATATTTCTTAGAGATGGATATCAGAAATTTTACAAAGCATAAGTCTTCAAATCCTTTAAAATCAGTCAGTTCTTGTGAAATGGATTTGCCTTAACTGATATAGAATACACATGAAGTGTAGATACTAATGAAGATGAAGATGAAATTAAGGTCTAACCTCAAATAGAAAACCAGATGACATTTTCTGCCTGTAAAATACCAGGTGGCCCATTCGATATAAGTTCAAAATCATTCTTAGTACCAACTCAGCCACGACTACAAAAGTTCCGTCAATCATTACTTGAAACACAATATAGGAAGTTTAGCAACTAAATTATGTCAAACCTTGCTGATTGAATATGCATATCAGAAAACAGTGCCTACTAATTTTGTTGGCGCCATTTTGCTCATTGCTCTAAAAATCTTCATAACGCAGCCTTTACACAAAACGAGTTTAGAACATGGAAATATGCGGCTGGATCAAAAGATGCCTTAAGTAAGCAACGGAATTCAGGTGTGACCAAAAATTCGTTCTTGATTGGGAACATTTTTAAAAACACAAATAGCCATCTGTCTTATGTATTCTAAATGAAATGTAAGAAAGATATTGATGCTTATCGGAGAGGAAGACATTGTTATCAAAAATAGACTTGAGCGAAGTGCAAAAATGCGAAGTACTTCCACAGGGACATTCAATATGAATTTCTATCATTAATGACGCAATATGTAGGAAAAGACATTGCAAATGAGATTGCTGTTGTTTGAAGTCAGCATGTGACATATAAGTTATGAAATAATACATTAAAACCAAATAACAGCACCTAAGCTAAAACCATATTTATTTATTTTCATTTTTCCATAGAATAAGATCATATTGATGTCAAATTGATCAAACGAAATCGATGCTGTCAGTATTAAGCCTGACTTCGATCCTGATTCATCCTAATAGACCTGATCTAAAAGTCTTGAACAAAGTCAACATTCTTGTCATTCTCCGGTTTCGTGTAGATTAGACATATTACATGCACATGTAAATGTGAAGCTTATTTTAGCAAGTGCTATATATATATATATATATATATATATATACCAACATTTTTGTCATAGTAAATCTTGTTTACTTGAAGATTCGTTCACAAAAACCAAAGCTTTATGTATGCCTCAGTATGCTTGATAATCAATTGTAACTTCCCACTGTCACAAAATTTCGCATTCCTGATAGTTTGACATCTTTATGATAGTATGCTTTTACAATAATTTTGTGGTAATTTCAGTGGCAAATCGTAAAACAATTTGAACTATAAGGATGCTGTTTTACATCACAATCGGTGTTGCGTATTTTTTCATTATATGTGAAGTTTCGAGCAAAATTTTGTACATAACTGTTATTAAAACTCAAGATAAAGAAGGAGCAGGAACTGACGATGTAAGTGCTTAACTATAATCCATCTACTTTTGCCTTATGGCACACAGTTGCAAAGTTTTTTATCATATTTAATGATATCGTACTGCAACAATTTGAGA
Organism: Hofstenia miamia; assembly: GCA_900660155.1. Classification (NCBI taxonomy): domain Eukaryota; kingdom Metazoa; phylum Xenacoelomorpha; order Acoela; family Hofsteniidae; genus Hofstenia; species Hofstenia miamia. The sequence goes on from CABFPE010000002.1 coordinate 69,550, forward strand.
TTTCTGTGAATTTAATGGTACATTTCAGCATGTTAATGTGTTGACAATTAGGGGTAATTCTGTCAAAAATCCAAGGAGTTCTTATGCTCTCTTTTATTTGGTTGAAGAAAAATCTTTAACTCCATTATCATGTCACATTTTAATTGAGCTTTGTACACATTATTTTAACAGTATATTTATTAACATTATACACGTAATGTGAGACAATATGCATTATAAATATTTTTCTTTATTATGGCCAGAGAATGATCGAAATCTGTCTGGAAATTAAATTTAGAAGTATTCCTCTGGCTAAGACCTATCTTGAGATAATATTAACAAAGATCCAAGCATTCGCTTATGAGGTAAAAATTATTTATATTTTCAAGAAACAATGTATATGTAATTAATAAAAAATGCAGTTTTCATTAAATTATAGATAATGATTATCATATTTATTGGAAAATTAACAAAATTTTTAAAATTAGTGAAATAATGTATGTGAAGTATACTTTCACAAATTTATTACAAGAAAATAACGTTTTTGTAACTAGTGACTGTGAAGGCCTAGCAGAAGCGGTATCAAACTTTACGGTTAGAATTCTGAAAAATGTATTTTGTGATTGTTTTTTGTGAATTATCTCTCATGACCACAGATTTAATATCAAGCTTATAGAAAACACGTATTTAATGCAATGATGTGTCGTTGACAGATGCAGATACTTTGCCAAGTAATGTGAAGAATTTATGACGACAAGTTTCTCCGATAAGAGACGTATAATATAACTTATTCTTGCCACACCAGTGCTTGTGGATGTTGAAGCAGCACAGTTTTAGATGCGTCGTGCGGGTTATGAACTAGATATTTAAAAAGATGTGCCGAAATTGATAAAACCTGAGATTGAGCAAATCTGCTGAAGTTTTACATTAGTATCACATACTCTTCTACATATATAACTCAATTTAGGATTTTAAATTTCAGAATGTAGCTTATATTAGAGATATCTAACACATGGAACTTTGGTCTAGCAATTTTCGGCCCACGTCTAGTTCTGCGCAGCATTAATGCCAAAATTTGACAAATTTGCAATTGCGCTAAATATTAAGTCTATTATTTAATCATGTTTTGCACCTATTGAAAGGCAGGATAGTTTGAAACATGTAAAAGCTGAAGCAACACAATAGACATATGAAGTGCTGTGCTTGTAACGCAGCTCTTCCTTCAAAATACTTTCCCATAGGTGGGAGGAAGAGTTGATTGAAGATTTATTCGAATATTAATTACCTAAAACTTACTTGCAGCTACCCATGATACACTGTCTGAAGATATAAGATTCCATGCGGTTCCTCAGAATTTAGAAATCGATTCATTATTTTCGTGTTACTATATGTTTCATAGATTTGCTATGCTTGCTCGATATGTTCTTCGCATTCCAGCTACGCTGTTCAAAGGTTATTCTTCTCTTCTTACTCAAACAAAGTTATATATAGCATGATTAATCAACTTTTATCAGCAGTTGAATTTGAATAGTATTATGCGCCGTATAACTATAGACTAAAAAGCGAAACCCAACTGCTTCATAAAATTGTGCCATTTAGTGACCTTATCCACTAAAACTTCGACTCCTGCATTATAAATATTGTAAGTAACTTTTTGCAAATTAAATCCCGATAAATCAAGACCAGACGAAATATAATTTCAAATTCGGTCCCGCCCGGATAAATTTTCTGATATAACTCAACACTAATAAACCATTGGCGTTAATCATTGTCCTTCTGAAAAAATATCTACAAATTACTGAAACTAATCTTGTATAAATGTTGAGTTCTGACTATGGAATATTGTCCATTGCTTATAAATTACTACATTATTGTTTTTATATGTTTTTTATATATTTATTGATTTTTTAAACTTTAAAAAGATCATGTCAGTGGCGAAATTTTATTGCAAAACAATTTCTGTGTAAGTTTCACTGCCATCGACGGATTTCAATTAACATTTAAGTAAGTCGGATTTCAAACTTTTAGGTGAAAAAAATGCTGCAGTAAATAAATTAGTAGTGTATTTTTTTCAAAATTTAGTTAGTTGTTTAAGTGATTGATACATGCTAACTACTGGTGGCCAACAGGCCACGTCGTTTTCATAATAAAATGGACCGGGAAGGAAAGTGGGCAGTTGAATTTAACAATACCTAAATGCGCCACAAATCTATTGCAGAAATTACGGTACCCTCCCCCTCTCCCCACTAAAATTTCTCCAAAAAATAACCTAATTTATAAACATAATTATTATAGCCTTAACCCTAAACCTAACCCAAACCATATCCCAAACCATAAACATAACTATAAACTAAGCCAACTCACAATTTAGTCCCTAACACAAGCATACCTCAAACAATATGTAGAAGGGATATGCAAATGTTTTATTAATATTAGTAAGTTTCAATATGAATTCTAAAATAATTATAATATACCACTATTAATATGCTAAAGCAAAAGTACTGAAATTACTTTTACTCTTAACCTTAAACTGCCTGGCGTCCATTTTAACGGACAAACCGTTTTTTCCGCTTTTACAATGAATTTTCTCCAGGCCTTTGAGAAAGATTAAAAATCGTGAAGCATGGGCAGTGTATTGGCGAACATGTTTAAATGCAATGTTGAAAATGGTATATTAAAGCTTATTGTTGTGGCTGAAGTTGTTGAAAAGCTTAAAACTTTTTCTTACAAAATTTCGAATTTTTTAAAAAGATTTAAATTTTCCTCATACCTAATGTTCATGAATTTATAAAGTTTTGAGCCCATGGAAGCAACAAAGAACTTTGACTGTTTCTTGATATGTGCAAAGATTTTCCAAACCCGGGCCCTCAGCCTTTGCGCAATGGCACAGAGCGAAGTCGCGCATTAAGAATGGAGATAAGAGGGGCGTTTCTTCATTATCACGCGGTGCATTTTAAGATTGAGGAAGTATCGATCATACTTAGATGATGAAGTATTTTACTTAAGAAATTGGCTAAAGGAGAATATTTAATGAATTTGAATATTTTAAATAGCTTCTTTATACAATTTTTGCTATCAGTTGAATATTGCAAAATACTTCTATGCTTACATAAGCAAAATTATGTGTAACCTGATTAATCCAATTTTGTCAGCATTTGAAATTAAATAACATTACGCTTTGTGCAGCTATAGACTACAAAAGGAAAACCCAACAACTTAATAAAATTGTTGGTAACTTCAGATTAAGCATAGCGTTAATAGTTTTTGAGCTATAAAGGTTTAAAAAATATTTTATAAGATCATGAAAAATTTACAAAAACATTCAGGCTTTCTAAGGTTAAAGAAGTGTTAACTTTAAGAACATATTATCATTTTACAGATTTATTTTTGATAAGCAAAATGTGTTTTAGGATGTTACGATACGGTATTATGGCGACATTCGGAACACCAAAGCGTACAATCTTAACAATGACTACAAAAATGATTTTGAAAGAGGGCACACAGATGAATTTCTGGAAGAAGAAGAGGTGTATATTGACAAAGTGTTTGATGCAGAACTGTGTAAACACGGAAAACGTAGCGATTGGGATGTTGAATATGTTCAATTGAAAACTATCGAAAGAGACATGGAAAATAGTAAAAAAAGATATAAATTTTATACATTTAAAGAACACAATTTTCAACTGAACAATACTTATGATTGTCTCGTATTGCGTGCGGATGCGCCTATACTAGAGATTCGTGATATGAGATAAAATTAGTAGAACACAAATTTGCAATGAAATAACTTTTTGGAAATAAAATATGGTTTGTTACAATTTACAGAAATATATTTTCCTTTTGTTAGAAAAGTTCATGCTTCATTCTTATTTTCTTGAAAAGCATTTAATTATTNTAACTTCAGATTAAGCATAGCGTTAATAGTTTTTGAGCTATAAAGGTTTAAAAAATATTTTATAAGATCATGAAAAATTTACAAAAACATTCAGGCTTTCTAAGGTTAAAGAAGTGTTAACTTTAAGAACATATTATCATTTTACAGATTTATTTTTGATAAGCAAAATGTGTTTTAGGATGTTACGATACGGTATTATGGCGACATTCGGAACACCAAAGCGTACAATCTTAACAATGACTACAAAAATGATTTTGAAAGAGGGCACACAGATGAATTTCTGGAAGAAGAAGAGGTGTATATTGACAAAGTGTTTGATGCAGAACTGTGTAAACACGGAAAACGTAGCGATTGGGATGTTGAATATGTTCAATTGAAAACTATCGAAAGAGACATGGAAAATAGTAAAAAAAGATATAAATTTTATACATTTAAAGAACACAATTTTCAACTGAACAATACTTATGATTGTCTCGTATTGCGTGCGGTTGCGCCTATACTAGAGATTCGTGATATGAGATAAAATTAGTAGAACACAAATTTGCAATGAAATAACTTTTTGGAAATAAAATATGGTTAGTTACAATTTACAGAAATATATTTTCCTTTTGTTAGAAAAGTTCATGCTTCATTCTTATTTTCTTGAAAAGCATTTAATTATTGCCCAGTAAGAAAAAAGTGGTCAAAACGACGTTAATTCAATAACAAAACGACGTCGTTATTTGAATATCAAACGCAACTAAAACTACACATAAAATATAATTATTAAGGAAACAGAGATTTAGAGAAAATTCTTAAAAATTACTTATATTGACTTGTACATAAGCATTAATTACAGTTACTGTTATTATAATGAATGATATAGTAGAAAATGCATTGCATTTTAGTAATTGTAGAATATTTGTGATTACAATTCTAAATTGATAATTGTAAGTTGTGAAATACTTAAAGACAATAAAATGCTAACAATAAATGCTTTTCAAACCTTGTACAATTTACGCCAAAAATCAATACAAATACATTTACGCTATTACGACATCAAACCGACATCGTAACGATGTATTTGTTCTATCTGGTTGGTATTGTGATATATAACGTCTTGAGCAAGGAGCTTCTTGGTCTTGAGGTACTATTCACACTTCTTAAAGTTATTTTGAATGCTGTTTTTTCAATGGTATCTGTAAACTTCGATCAAAAAATTTGGAAGGAATCATGAAGAAAACGTGATTAATTTCATAATTAATTAGAGTTCAATTCAATTAAGCTAGAACATTAATGTGTTCATACGTTTCTATTTCTATAATGAATGGTGGTGAAAAGAAATTTAAACAGTGCCATGTGACGTCATCAAATAACTAGTGAAAGTGCAGCGTAGATTATACACTATGCTTAACTGTAAGTGTAAGAGGTTTTTTACAAATTTATACATCTTAAAATTAATAGATGCCTAGCTCATCATCAATTGTTTAAATGTGATTGGTTTACTATGCAATGCCAAAAAATCTTGTTCGTAGCCATAGTTCTTCATGAGTCAAAATTTTGCAAAAATTTTTATCCCATATATCAATTTATAAAGGGAAAAATAAAGTAGATGCAATTGAATTTAATTTCATGAAAATGCCAAATACCAGATGTTCAATTACATCATCAATTCTAATTGCTTGTTGCTAATACTATAAAATAATGTAAAGATCTTATCTGTAACATTTGAATTTCTTGAGTCAATTTTGCACTTGATGAATTTAAGAGTTAAGTTGTGTGAACAAGGGAAATACCTTAAATTATTGATTATTGAAGAGGATCAGGACAAATTTTTTTCGGAAATTTGTATAATAGACGCTCAGCTAAGTTCATCTGCAAGTTTTATCAATATTTGATTTTTAAATGCTCCAGAATTTAAGAAAAAAGACAATATTCATTTCGAGAAGTATGTTTTATTATCACATAATTGATTACGTCATTTTGTTTTGCTGTTAGAGGACTATAATTTCTTGTAATATTATTTTTAATTAAAAAATATACCTACCCTACCGAGAGACTTTGAAATTTCCCTTACCCCCAAGGGTTAATCAATATGCAATATATATTGATTTATTAAAATACTATTGTTTCAAAAAATCAATATTGATTCTCGCGAATCCAATATACAAATACTGCACTAACCAAGATTTCTGAATACAATAAATATGATTATTGAAAAGAGTAGCAATTTACACAACAAGAAGTCATTTATGCATACATTATTCAAGATATATACAGAGGAATCCATGCAAGCTGCCTAATAAGAAAAACAGTTTACGTTGGGTGCTGTAGGAACGTAAATTTACGCAATGCGTTGCTACTGAACTGTGGAAAGTATCGACGCAGGTTTTACACACGGCACACAGCTGTTTTGTGCACAACACAGAACAGTTTGTCCGAAATCGGTCGCACCGAAAGTGTTAAAATCATTAAATCCATAAAAATGTGAGAATAATATCACCGATATATAATAAAATAGGATCTATTCTCAATTTAAGAGCACCTCCTAATTTTAAGGATTTATCTAGTATTGCTTACAAAATTATAGGGGCCTGTGCCGAAACTTATGTTGGACAAACATTAAGACAATTATTTAAAAGAATTCAGAGCATCGAACATCAATAAAAATATCAAATCATATGCACCCAGAAGTAGGTCTACAGGCGGGCTGTGGGCAACCCAAGTAACAACTCTATTCTACCAGTGGAAGAATCTCACAATGTTTGAAAATTGACTCAGCTCCAGAAAATTCTGGGTCATTGTATAGTTTTTTATGTTACTGTCCAATGAATACGTTTGCCCTTATTTTCACTTCTGAGTGTTTTAGAAGTACCAAATACTTGAAGGACTGATTGTCTAGTGACTTCATAAAACGCTTTATTACATTGAGATCTCAACTGAATATATGAGTAAATTGTTCCAAAATCTATTAAATATTTCCTTTGAAGAAAAGCAACCATACAATGCGCATTGATTCACAATGCAGAGAGATTTCGAAGACACATAAAAATGTTAACTCATTTAAGAAAATGGTTAAAAATATTTTTTTGCCATATTTGAAGTAAGGAGTCACAATCTATGTTCGCATGCCATCGCGCGAGAGAATATTTTGCAGAAGGCAATATTTCGTGTAATGTACCATTCATTACTGGGTTAAGTTCAAGCATATATCACAAATTGCATGTAAACACCAATGGTAACAGTTGCAATAAAAAGCAAATGGCAAACTCCAACAAAATTTATCACATTCTTAGAAATAATTACAATGCACTAAGATTGCTACATTAACGACATTCAACAAAGAGTCACATCCAGTTAGAAAATATTTGACGAAGTTAATTACACTACTCATGTGGAAGTATTAACAGAAAATTATCTGAAACCCTAAACAAAATGCTAAGTTTATTACCTGAAGCAAATATCAACATCAATGCTAAAAAAATTTGCTAATGACATCATGAAACAAAGCACAAAAGTTTATATGGTTTCATATGATATTAAGAGTTTATACACAAATGTACCATTGGACGAATCAATTGATGCTGCAATTGAACTCCTTAAAAATAAAAACACGAAAAATTTATAATATCAAAGAAAGCTAATAATAGGTTATCTTCAAAGTTGGACGCGATTGCGGTGCAGTGTGGGTACTGAATTTCAAATGCTACACGGGTTGCGGTGCGGTGCGGGTGGACATTTTTATTTTGCTACATGTGCAATACTGAAATAATACAATATTAATTATACTACGAAGTCTACATATACAATATACATGTATTTGAGATCATTTACTCAATTAAACAAAATTAATAGAAAATCAATTCGGTGATTGACAATTTTTGGCTTAATTACTTGAAATGACAGGCGACATTTAGAAAATAGCGGGTATGTTATGGGTGAATTTTTCTAACAGACATGCGGGTGCGATGCCGTTGCGGGCCCACTTACTGCGGATGCGGTTATAAATGTAAATTTTTTACACCCGCGTCCATATATGGTTATCTTCACTAAAAACATTAATTAATTACAGATTTAGTACAATGTACTAAATGCCTCTGTAGCAATGCAGATCTTCCTCAGGTATATTTTGCGACAATTTGAGAAATATTTCATTCTCTATTTATGTTGTATACCACATAGTCAACCACTGGTGGACCACCAGTGGCAAAAACTTTGGGCCACAGGGTGGGATTTGGTCACCCGTGGCTAACTGGTGGTCCACCACTGATCTAGTGGTGCCTAATTAGTGGTCCACCAGTGGCTAATTGATGGGTCACCAGTGGCCCACTCATGGTAAAAGTAGGATTTTCACCTCAGAGCAATGTTTTAAATGCAACAATAGCAACCTTTTATATTGATAAATAGTTTATACATTGCAGTTTAAACCAACACCAGCCCAACAAAGGGTTGAAGAAAATGCTAGCAAACTTAGCATTCACATTGATTTTCATTTGGTAATGCAAAATAGAAAGAATTTCTNTATATGGTTATCTTCACTAAAAACATTAATTAATTACAGATTTAGTACAATGTACTAAATGCCTCTGTAGCAATGCAGATCTTCCTCAGGTATATTTTGCGACAATTTGAGAAATATTTCATTCTCTATTTATGTTGTATACCACATAGTCAACCACTGGTGGACCACCAGCGGCAAAAACTTTGGGCCACAGGGTGGGATTTGGTCACCCGTGGCTAACTGGTGGTCCACCACTGATCTAGTGGTGCCTAATTAGTGGTCCACCAGTGGCTAATTGATGGGTCACCAGTGGCCCACTCATGGTAAAAGCAGGATTTTCACATCAGAGCAATGTTTTAAATGCAACAATAGCAAACTTTTATATTGATAAATAGTTTATACATTGCAGTTTAAACCAACACCAGCCCAACAAAGGTTTGAAGAAAATGCTAGCAAACTTATCATTCACATTGATTTTCATTTGGTAATGCAAAATAGAAAGAACTTCTGTTTTATAAGCAATAACAAAAATCATACAAAAATGCCAAATTTAAATTTAATTTTCAATTTCAGAAGAAATTGCAATTTTTAAACATTAATTTTTTGTAATGATTAAAAATTAATTTTTGCCCAATTTTAAGTACTCATATAGACATTAATGTCAAGGTTCGAAAATAATAATGAATAAATTATTTTGAAATTTCATTCTGCACACATATATCTTGCAAACAGAATGTCACTAGTGGTTCACTGGTGGAGACTGGTGGCCGCCCATGCCACTTATTCCCCACTAGTTGACCACTGATGGTGGCTACATGGGATAGCGTCATGTTATTTACTAATACAATTTTTTTTTCAAAAACAGTAAAGTAGAAACACTATAAAAATAACAAAATGATTCTTGAATTCTTATTAGATTATCATACATACTTATTCTAATCTTATGAACTAGAGAGAGTAGTAATTCACAGTGTTAAAGCATCCAAGCTGGAACATTTCATATAGATTTTATTAATTAACTAGTAAATACTCTGCATTTGTAACAAAACAAATTTTAAAGTTATCAAGCCGATAATCGAAAATGGGTTATTGAGATATTTTATCGAAGATAATATTTTGACAAATGATCCTGTGGACAAGCCTATACATGTAGCCTTGTTGTCAAACAAAATAATCATTCATTTTAAATGTATGTTTAAGTGAAGTGGAACTTGTTCTGTCAACAGCAGCCAATGGACTCATTTCTGTTTGATGTATTTTATTTGTACTTCATTTAAAGGAAAGTAAATTTTTTGACTGAAATTGATTATTTTCAAAATACGCTACGAGATTTGTGAGATATGGGCCTGGGACGGGCGCGTGATAAGCACCGAACGGGACGAGCCCAGTATTGGGCCGGGATGGAAATTCCGTCCCGTTTGAAACTCTGTTTCCTACATACAACGTCAACCCTCAATCAACAAATCCATATTTTCTAAGAAAATGCACTGAATCTTCATGCTCACAATTTTTTTAGATATAAATATTGGGTTTTCAATTTTACTTTGACTTTGTTTCCGTAACTTTTATAATTTTAATTGCACATTGTTCATTTCTGCATTACCAAAAAATAAAAACAACTTAAATGTAAATGATGTACTGAAATCATAATGATACACATTCAATGTCATTTAAATGATAATGTATAAATATTATGCAAATGAGTCGAACGGTCTATTATTCCCTACACATTCCATGTATTTTCTAGGTTGCTATGGGCAACCATTATTTTTGGTCAGTATTCTCATGGGTAATCTAAAAATTTCGAATTATTAAGTGAATTGTGTTGTGGAATTGAAATAAGAAACTTTTCCAAATAATAAATTTTATTGATTTACGATGTGGTCGCCCTATAATCAATCTATCTTAGTCCTTCTCACTTTGAAAAGCTNGTAAAGTAGAAACACTATAAAAATAACAAAATGATTCTTGAATTCTTATTAGATTATCATACATACTTATTCTAATCTTATGAACTAGAGAGAGTAGTAATTCACAGTGTTAAAGCATCCAAGCTGGAACATTTCATATAGATTTTATTAATTAACTAGTAAATACTCTGCATTTGTAACAAAACAAATTTTAAAGTTATCAAGCCGATAATCGAAAATGGGTTATTGAGATATTTTATCGAAGATAATATTTTGACAAATGATCCTGTGGACAAGCCTATACATGTAGCCTTGTTGTCAAACAAAATAATCATTCATTTTAAATGTATGTTTAAGTGAAGTGGAACTTGTTCTGTCAACAGCAGCCAATGGACTCATTTCTGTTTGATGTATTTTATTTGTACTTCATTTAAAGGAAAGTAAATTTTTTGACTGAAATTGATTATTTTCAAAATACGCTACGAGATTTGTGAGATATGGGCCTGGGACGGGCGCGTGATAAGCACCGAACGGGACGAGCCCAGTATTGGGCCGGGATGGAAATTCCGTCCCGTTTGAAACTCTGTTTCCTACATACAACGTCAACCCTCAATCAACAAATCCATATTTTCTAAGAAAATGCACTGAATCTTCATGCTCACAATTTTTTTAGATATAAATATTGGGTTTTCAATTTTACTTTGACTTTGTTTCCGTAACTTTTATAATTTTAATTGCACATTGTTCATTTCTGCATTACCAAAAAATAAAAACAACTTAAATGTAAATGATGTACTGAAATCATAATGATACACATTCAATGTCATTTAAATGATAATGTATAAATATTATGCAAATGAGTCGAACGGTCTATTATTCCCTACACATTCCATGTATTTTCTAGGTTGCTATGGGCAACCATTATTTTTGGTCAGTATTCTCATGGGTAATCTAAAAATTTCGAATTATTAAGTGAATTGTGTTGTGGAATTGAAATAAGAAACTTTTCCAAATAATAAATTTTATTGATTTACGATGTGGTCGCCCTATAATCAATCTATCTTAGTCCTTCTCACTTTGAAAAGCTGACGACACCTCTGGTTTCAATATTTCTTAAATTTTTAAATTTTTTCGAAAGACATAAAATGATTATTTTATAGAGAAAATTAATACAAAGCGATGGGTGGCGGTGCTCATCAAATCATTTTTTTTGCAATTCAAAAAAATTAAAGATGTAAAACGATGGACAATGTGCCAACAATGTCTTGGTGTACTGTCATTTCTTTGCATTGAAAGTGATTTGCTCAAGAAGGTTAACTTCAAAAAACTAATTGACAATTTTGCAATTGTAAAAGCGCAAAAAGTAAGTTGTGTTAAATTTAAATTTGTCTCTTTGTCGATAATTCCAAAATACCAATATTTTCATGCTACTTGTTAAAAATGTGCCTTAGGGCCATCAAAGCCTTAATCCAGCATTGATCAAATGCACCAATATTGGACATAATATTGGTGATAGGCTTATATTAATTTGTCTAATGATGAATAGAAATTTCAGTTCTTTCTGTGAACTTTTGAGTTAAGTCTCGTCCTGACAAAATGGGATTTTTCAAAGCTAAATTTCTCAATCTGTGCTTTTCATGTCTCGAATTTTTCACAGAACACTTATTTCAGCTTTACTTTTCAGTAATCCGACACTTTTCAAAACTTTAAAGTTTCTGTACAAGATAATCTTTGACACGCTTAATGCTGTGCATAAAAAACTAGAATCATTGGTGACGTTGTCATAGCTTCATTAACCTTTGGCGATTTAATCTTCGAAAGATGGTATATCTGCTACCACGTTAGTATTATGCATTAACAATTAATTATCTAAAGGAAATTAGCTGCTTACAATATATGTGTTTTGTTCTTCACTTTTATCTAGAATAAATTATTTTTGAGAATAAATTTTAATATTTTATAACCTACTGAAGTCCTATTATGCAAATTTGGATATTTTTAGAAGGGCAAAGGAAGTAACTTACTGCAGAGTCAACATAAGTTAGCTAAACTGAACCACATACCGCTTAGAGCCAAAGACGGAAATCTTTTGAGAAGTTCAACAAATTTCTAAGGATAACAGACGATAAAAGAATTCGAGAAAAGATAAAGGTCAATTACAGGTATCTAGTTAAACTAAGTTCAGCGAATTGGTGGGTTAAAGTAAACTCCCTCATTCGTGCTACTCCTTACTTTTGCAATGATTTTAACGTTGATAATGTCAATGACTATTTTAATGCTAATAACTTTTCACTCACATGTGATGCCATCACTGCAAGACATTCCTCATTTTTATCCTCATGAAGTTTATCGCTATCTGAATCGAATCAATAATACGATCTGCGAAATGAATTGCTTGCTTTCTGAGTTTTTAAATACGGTGTTACCTTCCGTACTGATCCTGTTTGTTCGTTGTTCAACCTTTCACTTTACTGCAATGTGTTTCCTGATACATGGAAAATCGCTAACATTAGACTTATTCCTAAGAAGGCCAACCCTAAGGAGTTTAAGGATTTGCGGCCGATATCGGTAATGACTTTTCTTTCTCAGGTCTCTGAAATAAGGGTATGACAAATTTGTTTCTTACTCATATCACAGATCATTAAATCCTTTCCAGTTTGATTTTCGTAAACAAAGTTCAACACCTTCACACTGATAAACATCTTTCACTCATCAGATTTACAAAATTCAGAAGTAGCCATGACTATTGCCGAGTAATTACGCTGGACATATCTAAGGTATTCGACACGGTTAGCCACACAGCAATTATTGACGGTTTATCTAGATTGAATCCTCCCATCAATCCTCATATGAAGTGGTATACCAGTTTCCTCTCCAAAAGGAGCCATTTCAACACTATAAATTTCCAGTATTCTGAAGTGCGTTATATTGAACTTGGAGTTCCTCAAGGAACCATCAGTGGTCCTGTCTTTTTTACTGTTCTGTAGATAACACCTGTCGAATAGAACCCATAGCGAACTTCTCATTATCAGCTTTTGCTGACGACAACACCCTTATTGTAGCTGGCTCGTAAGATGTTGGAGACAGGAGTAATTTCGTAATCAATTCTGCTGAGGCTCATTTCTTATCCAAGAACCTTCATTTTAATCATAGCAAGACGAGTGAACTTCTTATTAACTTTGGTCGAAGTTTTGTCCATGAGCTGCAAAATATCACACCACAGCCTGTAGTGAAATTGCTTGGTGTATACTTGACGAGGCACTTTCATTTTCTCATCACATCAAGAGCATGGCTAAAAAAGCTACTAGTAAGTTATATTTATTGCTGAAATTAAGACAACTTGGATTTAGCCAATATGAGTTACAAAAACCATAGTATGCATTATTTAGGCCCTCAGTAACATATTGTATTTCGGTTTGGGGAGGTTCCTCCAAACCCTCTATATGCTTTTAGATAAATTATATCAAATTATACCCCTATTGAGAAAACCAAAGTTGATAATCAGCTTCTTCAGCAGATACTGACTTCCGAGAACCATGTACTGCAAGATATTCTGCCTCAGCGCTCACCTTAAGGAAAGAGTCGACTGCGTAGGAGGCTCCCTGGAGTATTCAAAACCGACTTTGAACGAGACCTCTCTCTATTTCCATATCGGCTCTTTCGTGGAAAAAAATCTAGTATTTTTATAGCTTAAATGGATGTTTTTATCTGTTTTAAAATAAAATTTTATTATTATTATTATTAATATTATTAAAAAGTAAAAAAACTGAGATCCCAATTTCTGCAGTCCACGGTAATTTTTATTGTAGACTGTCGAAAACGAAAAGATTTAATCGCGAGAATATCTATATGAGTTCATGAGACAAATATCGAACACGAATGTCAAGATATGTTTCTTTGTATATATTAATATTATTGTGTAATTAAGAAAATTTAATAATGAAGGGAATTTTTGAGAAAAACTCATGAAGTTTTGAACTGACTATTACAATTCTCCCATCTTGCTAATGGTAGTTTTAAATGGCACGACATTTGAAAATGCTGACTAAATTAAGTTATTCAAAATGTAGAACATTATGTTTGTTGAAATATTTTTTCGTTAAGCACTACTCAGGGCAAATATTTATAGTGAATATATTTGCAAAAGTCAGTTGTATTGAAAAATGATTACACATTTGCGACAGATTCAGATTACTTGATAAGCAGTTTTTATTAAATGTAATTTTTGTTTATTCTAAGATGATTAATTTCTTTTGGTAGCTTCAGAGGCGCACCCAGCTTTTTTGAAGAGAGGAAGTATATATATATATATATATATATATATATATACAGTACTGGCCAAAAGTTTGGGAACACTTTACAAATTTAGGAATTTTTGTATTTTACACTAAAAAATGCAATGTAATAACACAATGTAGAAACAATATGATAACACGGTGTAGGAAGTAAATAGTTAATTCAGAAAAACCTCACTAATATTTTGTATGTCCGCCATTATTGGCCAAACACGCAGCAATTCGATTTGACGTTAACTCCACCAGCTTTCTACAATAATTATCAGTAATCTCTGTGCACCATAGCACTTTAATTTGCTCCTTCAGATCGTCGAGTGATGTGCATTGCCGCTTCCTCAGGCAGTTTTTGATGTGATTCCAGCAATTTTCTATGGCGTTGAGGTCTGGGGATTTTCACGGCCAGTTTTCAAGCACCCGAAAGTCTTGTGATGCAATCCACTGTTTCACAACTTTGGCGCTGTGGCAAGGAGCACCATCTTGTTGTAGTACAGATGTTCCGCGAAGCTGCATAAACATGGGAACTTTCTCCTGAATTATTTTGAGGTAGGCCTTGGCTGTGACTGTCTAGTTGCGAGGAGCAAAATACAGACCAGCACGCCCATTCGCAGTTATAGCACCCCAGGTAATCACAGAAGGTGATGAGCGGACAGTTTGTTGCGTGTAACGTGTGTTGAATCTTTGGTTTCTTGGTCGTCGAACGTGTGGCTGGTATGATGTAAACTGGCAAATCTTGGATTTGTCACTAAACATTACATCTCAGGGGCGTAGTGTTGGTATTGCCTGCAGAAGCGCAACCGGTCTCGAATGTTCTTTGAAGACAATCGGGGTTTGGCTGCCGGTTTGCAAGATGGAAGATCAAAGGTAGTATTCAATCGACGCCTAATGGTGCGTGTTGAGATATTCTGCACTACCGCACCTAGATTTGTTTGACTTTAGAAGATGAAGAGAATGGTTGATTGACGACGTAACGGTGAATGAGACGGTCAGTGTGAGGGGTTGTCACTTTTTGTCTTCCAGACCGCTTGCGAGAGGATAAATTTTGCAGTTGCTGATAGCGAGTAACACTTCTGGATACCGAAGATACTGACACGCCCATTCTAGCAGCTATAGCGCGATAATTGTACCCCTTCTCGTACAAGATATGAATTTGAGCATGCTTTGTTGGTTAAATTTCACTATCACGGACCATATTTCAAACTATAATGAGGTCAAAAAATTGAAGACGATTGAATCTAAAATGTTAGCGTATACGAGTGCATGGAGATTATTGAAGAATTTTTGGTATTGATATGAGGTGAAGAAAACGTGAAGTTAGAGGATAATGTAAAAAGCCATTTATCCATTATTTTTACGACTTAGAAGTTCAGTGTTTCCTAATAAATTGGAGTACTCATGCCATTTAGTTATTTGCTAAAATGAATGAAAGGTTTAATTTATGGCAAAACTTCTTAATTAAGGGAATATGAAATGAAACATATATATTTATTGTAAACAGTGATCTATTATAATTCTCTTGACTTGTTCTAAAAACCCATGTGTGCCACGAGTTTGAACTACTAGCATAATAATGTTTCAGATTTTTTAAAAAAGTAATAATAAAATTATAACAATTAGTTTTCAAATAAGTTAAGAAGATGAAAAAATTCAAAAATCAATCGAAATTACTCTTTGTCAAGCTATAGTTAAAATACATCTGAAATTATACATACATATAATATTACTGAAAATTCGAGTTGAAAACATGTATACTATATTATGTCAACATTTCTGAAAATCAATCACAAACTCTTTTTCATTAGCGGTCTTGCTTGATATTTTCGACAAGGCGGCTTTGAAGTAACCAAGGAATGCTGACTTGTTAGTCAAGCACAGTTTTGCAGCTGTATTGTGCAATAATAAGTAGTCAATAGAATATATGTGACACACATACAAACATACGTTAATATATATATATATATATATTTATATAATTCGTGTATTTACGTAGAGATGAGTGCGGTGCCATGACAGTGATTTGCAAAAATTGCCGTGGTTCGAGGTAGTACTAAAACAATTGATTTGTTCACTTATAGTCTTATTTCAACATATCTAAGCTATAGCGAAGCTTATTAATTTGTTTATTCAGTCGTCTATATTTAGAAATTGATTTGTTAATATAGTTGGTCGCAAAAAAAACTGCGTATTTTCTTTTAAAATGTTGATATATAATATTCTATTGTTAAAATCATTGTAGCAATAGATATATCAGAAATATAGCAAGAGATAGGCATCTATGTTATCATATAAATTGAAATTAAAAATTCATAATTCAAAATTGAAATTCAAAATCGAACAGCCAAACGTATCAGAATATTTTTTAAGATGGAGTATACGAAAGGCAAAACATATTTTTTCATTGAAACGCTTAGAATTTGTAACTTTTCAGCAACAGATATAGACTTTCACTTGAAAAAAGTTGTCCTGATGAAGCAATGAAATTAATACAAGTTCAACAGTTACATTTTTGGCTGAGCAAATGCCTCATTTCACTCGGCATCGAATGAGTTGGGCTTTGAAGGAAATGATTGTTGATCTCAACAAAATTTTTGAAAATGATGGAAACTATATTTAAATAACAGTTGTCATTACTTAATCTAATATTTGTACAGTTTTGAATGTTACTCATTCCACTCAAATATATTATAAGCATTACAGAACTAAAAACGCTTTTTTAAATTTTCTATTAAATTAAAAAACGCAGTTTTTTATGGGACAACCCTTTATTTAGTTTTTCTAAAAAGTAATTTACAAAATGTAAACTTAAAAATGAAAGTGTTGCCGGATTTAGACAACAATTAAATGCATACATTGTTAATTTCGGACCTGTATGTAATCAATTTGATATTTCTCACTGAATTTCCCAATAATACTGTTTCAGAACCAAGTTTAATCAACTAATATTCTAGCTTTTAAAAGTAATTTGTAATTTCATGGACAATCTAACCTACTCTTATATAATCGAACTTTAGAAATTGACCTGATAACTTTTCTATCAATGATTCATAACCCCAAAGTGCAAACCAGACGCTCATTTCTAATCTAATGAAGATACCATGAAGATGACGTCTGTCTACCTATTTTTTTACAAAAAATTGGGGGATTTGGAAAGGACGCAAACGTTATTTTGTTTAACATTAAATAATCTAGGTTTCAGAAAGCAAGGGAAATAATGTTTAAATTCATCTGCTATTTTCTGGCATTTCCAGGAACGTTCCGGACAACCCTATATTTTACAAAAAAATGTTTTTGCTTTTTCAATTGTTGTGTATCTTCATTTATTCTTAATCGATTGCGATTAAAATAGAATATTATTTCAGTAAAATTCTTTAAATCGAAAGGTTTACTTCACAGCTCTCTAGATTATTAAATCGAATTCTATTAATATCCAGGTTTTTCCAATCAAAGATGTGACAGCAAATTAAGCTGTTATACTGAATTTATAACCGCGCTTATTATGCATTATATATATATATATATATATATATATATATACATTGAATGAAAGATTTATTGATAGGTAGAGAATTTTAGAATTTTAATTAAACAAAGACAAATTGCGTGCTTACATTTTGCTCTTGTGGCAATTTGCGCTTTTTAAAAAAATAGTGCCCGTCTCTTTACCTACTTCTCATAAAGCATTAAGTTATTTATATTAAATGTCTTCTTTGACTACTTTAATTTTATTATAAATAATAAGGTTCTTTCAATAAGAAAATGTAGAATATTTTACAATGACAAAGTGAAGACATCAAAACATCCTTTTTTCTAAAATAATTTAAAAGCTATTAAATGATTACAAATATAAATTACCTACTTTACACAAATTTAAGTGGTATTGAAATAACTGTCTTTGGATTCATTAATATTTTCGTAGCATACTTAAGTTTATTTCATTTAAGAATTCTAACCGTTTTCTTTACACACTTCCAAATAAGACATTATTTCTCATTATCATTCTAATCTAATTCCACCTAAATTTTAAAATTTTTAAATTAATAATATTTTGGAATGTCCACAACAAGTCATTCAATCGGCCCTTAAGAAATGGGAAACATTTATTTCACAGTTGTTTTGTTGTGCCGGTATCAAAATTTCACATGGTTCAAAATTTTTATATGCATTTTCAGAAATAACTTGTTCATGGACGGTAATATGATTTTTCAAACGTTTTGTGTGATCTGGACTATCCTGGGAATATAGTACTTTATGTGGATGATATTTTTGGAATCTCTTGAATACTGTACATAGCATCACAGGTTATGATATAGATATAATTTGTACAATTATCATAAGCTACACACGAACTTAATTGGCTTTCAGCAAAGCAAAAAAAGCAAGTCGAAAAGTTTTTCCCATCAAGATGTAAAGAAAAAAGTTTACTCCATTATTGAGCACATGCGTGAGACTCTCCATCATTCTTGAGATGACATAAATCAATGAGCATTCGCTGTCAGACGAAATGCTATTGAAATTTATGAACCATGAA
Source organism: Hofstenia miamia (assembly GCA_900660155.1). Lineage (NCBI taxonomy): Eukaryota > Metazoa > Xenacoelomorpha > Acoela > Hofsteniidae > Hofstenia > Hofstenia miamia. The sequence continues at coordinate 88,634 of CABFPE010000002.1, forward strand.
ACCTGCGCACCTCCATTCAAGATTGTAAAGCTGAAAGAAACAACAAACAATAGAATCTCAACATCATTCGTTTTTTTATTTTGTTTGGCTTTACTCTTATTTCTAAGTGTTGTAATTTTAGCGGCTATTAATACATTTAGCAGCAATACTAAAATATTTGGTACANAACCTCAAACTGTCTATGACCTTTGTAAATGATATATCGCTTTTACAAACTTTCTCCAAGCCTATTATGAAATTGAGATATTGACACAACTATTAGTGAAATTTCCCCAATATAATTTTGAAAATTTTTACGAACGTGTAAAATAAGAATCATCACGTCTTGGCGGGTAATCGACAGGAGGAGAATTAATGATGGAAATGAAAGAAGAGACGACACTCTATCCAGTAGTGCTTGCAGACTTTGGATTCTTATTAGTTTTTGAGTTATAAGAGCTTAAATTTTTTAAAAAATTCCTCAATAGTTTAAGATTAAATGCAAAGGGCATGATTGAAAAATTACAAACAATTACTAGAATTCTTCAAAATCAGTGATTGTTTTCTCGCAAAATTTTAGCACTTACAAGAAAATTACTAAAGATATTTGAGATATGATAAACCCCTGATAAAGAATTACGTCCTCTTTCTCTGTTTCGTCTATGATTTTCGAACGCGATTGATCAGGGCTCACATAGTTTTTCTTTAGAAAGCAAAATATTTTAACAATATTGTATTCAATAAAAACTTGATAATGGTATGTAAGAATTACTAAAATAAATTACCAAATTTTTGAACGTACGTGTTTGAAATTGTAAAGTTGGCTAGCATTTGACCGACATCGATAGGACCGTCACAGATGAGAGAAAATGAGTCCCAAACCGCCAAAGCTAAATTCTTTGCTTAGTTATATATATATAAAGTATATATATATATATATATATAATATACATATATATATATATCAGATTTTACGTATTTTAAAATGCATATCTTGCTGTGGCATTGAATTGAAAAGATATTAAATACAATCAAAGTGAATATATATTTTAATAGATTGGTTATAAGTTATAATAATGCTTAAGCAATTTCTACTCTAAATAAACATTGCAATCTATGCACAAACAATCGTTTATTACTTTTTTATAACTATTTTGTTGAATAATAGTATTGGAATTATCTTAGCTAAAATATCATATTTTCTATGTAAACAGATTACTAATAATGTAAGAAAATGAATACCTAACAAATACACTATTGAAGAGTTATATAGTTTCATCGAACGAATAGTAATGTAACTAAGCACATTAGCACCAATACCAACAAAGGAGAAGAGAAGAATGAACCATAGGACATAGTACATAATAATGTTTGCAAGATCGATTTGCTCTGATGCACATTTTGTTGATATTGTCAAATTGCTGAAGGCCATACAAAATGTGTAAGGAAATTATATATTAATTTTCGGTATTTAAAACTCAAAGTTGTTTACTATTTGTTGAATTACTTACTTGAATTTCAGTCCTTTCTGATTGGTGGAAGCATCATTTTAAGTAAATTATACTATGTTGAAAGAGAAAAACGTTGCTCCATGTTGAAAAATGTAAACCTTGCTTATGTAAACCTATTGTTTTTCCATAATATTTAGTAACAGAATGGGTGATGCATTCAACGTGCAAACATATTTTTAGTAATCAAGAGGTTTCATATGTACGGTAAATAGGGTAAATATTTATTCTCATCCAAAAAATCTAAGCATTAAGAAGAATTTGAAATTCTCGTTTCAAGGAAAGTAAAGAGAACAACAACTAAGCGCAATTCCAAGAAAATAGAGATTTCGCTGAGCTAGAGATACACTCGATAATGCAATACAAATATCAAGAAAAATATTGTATGATCGCCTTAAAAAAGACTATAACTACATTCAATGTATTAAAAACTTCTTTGAGATTATCTTCTATAAGAAAAAATTTCTTATCATCAAATTATCATTCGTTGGGTACTCATAGATCACAGTAGAAAGCGAGTCAACTCGCACCGAGTGAGCGTTGTTGTAAGGAACTCTAACAGATTTAAAGAACGGTTTGAGAAATCATTTGAATCATTGAGATTCTTGAAGGTTTTAATTATTTTTTGTGATTTTATTGAATTCAGCAATTTACCGGATTATCAGTATTTTAGTTACAATCTTTTGTTTCTATATTCATATATGCATTTTAAATATGTATATACTGGTTAATTACTATAATGAACGTCGATAGGTTCATATTTTACAGCTAGATAACTAATGAATCATTGTTGGCTATTACTTGTGATTATACTTTTTTGCAAAATTTCAAATACTAACTATATATTTACTTTTACTATTAGCACAAATTGAAATATTAGCAAAAATATTATTCAACTGAAAATGACAAGTAGTAGGCCCCCGATCTCTGGCTTTCCGCATGGCAGGCCTCAATGGGTTTGAAAAATATTTGCACATATCAATGTACAGTCAAAGTTCTTAGTTGCTTTCATGGGCTTAAAACCTTATAAATATATAAACATTGGGTATGAAGAGAATATATATCTTATTCCGAATTCGAAATTTTCAAAGAAAAATTGTTAATCTTTTCAACAACCTCAGGCACAGCAATATGTTTTAATGAAAAATTTTCAAAATTGCATTAAAGTATGTTTCCCAATAGACTTTCAAATTTGCTAATAGGCTCTGAGAAAATTCTTTGTAAATGTAGAGAAATGTTTTGGCTTTTAAAACTGACACTAGGCTGTTTAAGGTTAACCAACAAGTGTTCCATAATGGTATTTTGGATATACAGTGCCGGTCAAAAGAGTTGGGCCACAATTTATTTCTGTAATGAGGAATACTAGGCTCAATATTGGCATTTTGAATTCAAATTTTTACCTAATTTTTCAATATACCCCTGTGAAGGGGCACCCTAAAAACTATCTCAATAAATATATATACATATATAT
>CABFPE010000002.1:92591-116365 GCA_900660155.1 Hofstenia miamia
ATGTATTGTCGGCAATATCAAATAACTGCCAATCGGTTTTTACCGTTAAATTTGTAATTCCATTTTGCGAATTGTAATACAGATAAAATAGCACAACGCAAACCTCGAGCAGATATTGACATCGTATATATATATATATATATATATATATATATATATATATATCGTAATTATACTTAATAAAATTTCAATTACAAATATGAAACTTTGATACGGTTTAACATGCAATAAGCACACGAGTTAAAAACTGAATCTATGCTATTGTATAACCTAATAATTAGACCTAATAAATGCATAAGGTTTCATTTTGTGCGCAATTTAACTCCAATAATTTCGTATATAACAATTAGCGTTCAGAATCATGTATATAATTTATTTAATTGTGAAAATTATTTTTGCATTCTACACATTCTAAAAACTTTACGTTTTAAAACAATATTTGCACTTGTAGCGTGAGTGAAACCTCGTTGTTTTAACCAATGAAATAACTGGTTTCCTCTAATGGCATTGTTCTTAATAAACGGGAGCATAGGTATTGACGCTACTCAATTACAATATAATCGTCACCTGATTGACATGTTAATTCCTCCCAATGTTTGTTTATGCCAAATTTAACAAATTCTCTCTAAATATTGTCAAAATCAGTCAACAAAAAACCTTAACTTAACGAAACCGTTAAGGTAAACTTAACTTAACTCTAGAAGAAACGTTAAGGTTCGCGTTGCGGTTAGCCTTAACTTAAGAAATTCCGTCGCACGCTGCCATTAAGGCTTAAGCAATTAACTTAACTTAACGGCAGTGTGCGACGGGGGTTAGGCATCTAAGACAAATAAATATTTACAACTCGCCAATATTTTTGTGATAGCTTTACAATTTTTACTCTAATAACTTTATTCCATGATACATTAAGCAGATTACTCATATAAAAATTAATTTGAATTTCGTTGTCGACAAAAAAATTCACAAGCCAATCAATTAGTTGAGTAAAAGGTTAACAGTGAATAATAACTTGAAGAATTGTAAATTACATGTTTTGGGCTTGAAGATGTTTTTGACCCCGGTTAGAAGCAATTAAACACTGGTTTTGATGAGTTCCTTTGAATGAAAATAGGCTTTCAAGTAGTACGACATTCTTAGAAATCTATTAGTGACGTACTCAAAATTAATGCAGGAAAATTTATCATCAATTAGGCATTTGTCATATAGTAATTTCTAGAATTTCTCAAAAAAGTGTTCATTTCGTGAGTACGTGGGCAAATATCAAAGTCATCTCAAGAAATAAGGCGATTTACACAAGAATGCCTAGTCAGCAATAAATCAACATAGATGGTTTAATTGATTTATTTCTTAGTTTTAAACGTATTTGAAATAGTGACACTAAATTTCACTTTGGGAATTTTTGAAAATTCCTGCACGTTCTTGAAGACATAATGTGTAATAGTAAAATGTCCGAAAAAACCTTTCTTACAAGAATTGATTTTAGATGCATTTGCAGGTGATAACGAAACATCATAATTCAATATTGGATTTTCTCACTAATGTATCCGCATCATTCTCAAGAAATTGAAGATAATATTTCTCAGAAAGAATATTATATGAACCTAATTTCTTCCCAAGAGGAATTTATCAAATCAATGTAATAAATCTGAATATCATCTAATATAAATATATTCTATATTTTATAGTGTGCTTGTTGCCTTTTCTATGGAAAATATATTTTCATCTTAGGCATTGTTTAAAACTGCGCACGCAATAGGTGTGTGTGGACAATTCCACTCACCTCCAATTGGCGTTAAAAACCCCTCACCTCTTGACAAGGAGAAATTCTTGTGCGGCTATTTCACGGTGCAATGTAGTTAGACTTTGTACTCAGGCAACATAAATATTCATAATAATAGAGAGAGAACAACAACAAATACAGGGGATGCATATCTATACATATGTATACATATATGAAACATACTTAAAACTTAAAATATAAAATTCCAAAGAAATTTTTTTTCATGCATTTATCAATAGTGACTTAATTTCTTTTATTTAGAGAGTGAATAAACATTTATAGTTAATCATATGGTAGCAGCCTATTGACGAAAGATCTTTTAAATGCTTCTATTCTAACTAATGGTAGCAGCATTGTTTGATTAGATCTTATAATTGTAGGAGGTATTTTATGCTTTATGAATTCTTCAGTTAATAGATGTTAAGTATTTTTAATGATTCTCTAGTAGTTGACAAGATCTTGCTTAAATAAAATATCATTAGCTGATGTAAAAATGTGGTACCAGTTTTGAGTTCATAATATTAATATAAATTTATTAGTTGTATTATGCAAAGCCAGTTAAGTTTTGACCAAGTTCAAAGATTTGAGAAATACGAATTACCTTTAAGATTTTGTCCTAACTACATATATTATTATTATTATTATTATTATTATTTAAATACAATATTTGTACTGCTCTCTTCTGAATATTATTTCGAACTGTATAAGATTGATCTTTTATACTTAAGCATCACTTGACTAAATTCAGGAAAATATTTTTAACGTTTAATATTCATTACAGAAGAACACTTTTGCACGAAGTAACAATTGCACAATAGCTCTTCGAAAAAAAATCCATTGACTTTTTTGAATGCTAATAAGTGCAGATAATAATTCAATTATTCTCATGTTAGAATCATTGAAATCTCTAATCTTTTGAAATGAAACATGTTCGCAGTCTTATATATATATATATATATATATATATATATATATATATTTGCAACCTCTTACAAAGCTTCACGTCCCATGGGTAAAAATTTTTCAATATCTAAAATTCTGAAAAATATGTTGTAGGATATTTTTATTAAACGAAAATTTATTAACATTTTTTAATTTGTTAATGTAAATCTGATACGCTGATGTGCATAATATATTCAGTTAAAACCCTTGCAAATATAACAATTTTTAAATAAATTTGCATTTTTATAAACAGAAGTAATATTTGATGATTTTTTATATCTTCAAAAGGCTTTTACACTACTGAAATATTTTTCTTTTTTTAAAGTTTACAATATTTAAAGGTCAAATTGAATATTGAGTACATAACTACCCCCTAACAATCTGAACTCAAACAATTTCCTAGTAAATGTTTTATCCATATTTTATCATACATGTATATTTATAAATGTTCATTGCATAAACATCCACATTTTTCCATTTCATTATTTTCCTTCATTCGTTTAGTGTATAAAAATGTAACCTTTATCTTTTTTTTTATTGTTAATAAAATGTTTGTCGATATTTGATTTCCTACATTTTAAAAAGCTAGAGTACTAAGACCTAGTCCGTTAAGAGTTCAATTCAAGGCTACATGCTACATAAAACCCATACATTTCCTCTACAGTAGATTTAATTTTTTGAAGCCCAAGCCAATCTAAGCCTATTACTTCCGTGAAAATCCAACGCAATGGTTAACTAAGCCAGAGATGGACATATTTGAGACTAAGGCCCTGTTCCCACTAGATTTGAGTCAACACGCTGCGCCTCGCCCCGCTTGAAGAAAATTTGTGTTCCCATTTAATTTTTCGTCACGCTTTGTGTGGCAGAGGGGCGAAAAATTAAATGGGAACAGGGCCTAACAATATTAAGTAATACGGATCTTAAGAATTACATTTCATGTATAATTTTCGCAAAAAATTAAATTTTTCTATTTTAATATCAAAACGTTTATGATGTATGCATTAGCAGTAAATAGCTTCAAAGCATACATGTATATATAAATGAAAGCAATTCTTTTACGGTTTCAAATTTTTTTCGAAAGCAACTTATAGAAGTGGTAATAGTTTTTAATAATATTAAGGTCAGATAAATAAATTGATTTGTGAATGCCTATTGGCATGTTCATTTTTTTTCAATTAAAAAAAATATCAAAATTTAAACTAATAATATAATTTTATTTTTCATTAACCCTGTTTCCACTGGTATGATCTTAAAGTAACATAAACCACTTTGTCCACATTTTTGAACAATTTTATCTAGGATTCTTAAGAAATATTGAAAGCCTTTTATACACAAATTTATTCGCTTGTGTTCATTCAAGTAATGATAAAGTTTTATGTTAAGAACACTGATCAACAATAATTTTGAGATGTGAGCTTGGGATAGCATTTATTGGTAATTTCATTATGCTGATTACGAATTTCATATCCATTTTGTGATATAAAATCAATATTTTATGTGAGTGCATATGCAATTTCATAATCACACACTCTATTTATAAAAGACATCATATTATTTCTCAATGAGGGAGTGCATGAATTTACACCACACAATGACATCATCTTGCAAAATGAAATGTTGACCCAAAAATTGTTTCACTATTGCTATTGCATTTCAAGGTTATCAGTTTTATACAGAAGGAATAATTTATTTCATAGGTTAACGATTAAATGTATCAATTATGAGTTTTTGTCAATGTTTGGTATACGGATAAAAAAATGTCAACGAAATAAACGAAAGATTCAATTTCTTTGTAAGTTTAATATTTTTAGAGCTACAGCAAGTTGAAATTCGGTATCGTTTTTTGGGATACTCGATATATATATATATATATATATATATATATATATATCGAGTATCGCAAAAAAATATCGACTGACATAGGGCGAGGAACCCACCCCGAACCCGATGGATATATCTTCATTTTTATTACATATTTCAACTTCCAAAGTCAACTACTTTCCATTTCATTTTTTTCCATTTTCTACATCATCAATTATCTGTATTCGTTGTAAACCTATATTTCTTTATTCAAAATGTCAAGCCCTGCAATCAAGCCCCATCTCTGTCTAGTTATTTCGACTATATTATTTCAATTTCAAAGTCATTCAAGTAGCTATATTGTAATTTCATTTGTCTGGGACCTCTATTAACAGAAGTCTTGCATAATTCAGTACTTGAATTTTATCTGATTTTTAAATGGTAAACATCCTTTTTACATATACTACTTAGTGAATTGAAATATTTTATATTTTTTGCAAAAAATCTAGCTTAAATACAAGTATTGCTTAAATGATAATACTTATATTTAATATTCAATCAATTGTGCTATATATGCTGCATTACCTTGAGCAATAGTTGCTATATAAAAAATGAACTTTGTAATTTTTTAATACTGGTATATTATGTAATGGTTATTTTTAATATTAAAACTTGTGAAAGAGTTATTTATGTTCTCCAGGATGTTGTAAAGAGCTTGCAAATCAGACGAAAATTCATGAACTAATATCTCTCTAAATTAAATCTGCCTTTTTATTGTTTCTAGATAGACATAAACAAACTTTATTTGGCCCCTCACTGTTACATGTATGCGGAAGAATTTATCCGAAACAGCTCAGCTTGCTTATCATGAATATTTTCACTGCAAGATGGAGGATCAGAATAAGGCTTGGGGCCACATATATGGTGCAAGGGAAGCAGTAGCAATGTTTTCGTCCGGGGTTCAGAAAGAGGTAATCCAATGTTTTAGGGTGAGCCAAACAATCCTCTAACTAACAGCTACTTTTGCATGACAAACATTGTTGGTACAACTGTCAAAACAAGAAAAAATCCAAGAATCATAAAAATGAAGTACCTAAACCTAGAATTCTATATATACTTCTACATCTGGGATTCCAACATGAGGGGGGACTTCTGCCTGATGCTAAGAGAATATACACGTACTTTCAAGTAAACTGACCTTTTTGCCTTATGAAAGATTTTTCAATTTTTCTTCACTTACAACTGGAGGCTTTTTTGTTATTCATTTTTTCCGAATTTCATGTAAGAAAAGTTCGCGATTGTGTTGATTTAATATATTGTTTGGAATTGACATTCATTACATTTGATGTTAGCTACTCGTCAAAAATAAAAATCACAAGAACTAGACCCATTATTTAAAAACGGACAATACACTTGAATTCTGCATTTTAAACTTACCCACGAACAAACGCTTCAGTTCACGCTTCAGACAATTTTTTTCATTTTGTAGATCAGTGGAATTATCCTATGACTTAAGTTTATAAAAATACTATTTTTTCAAAGAAAAAGCCGATTTTTGTAATAACATTCAAATTCTTACCATAATGTTCAGATAATGAATCGGTCCAATGCCAACGGAAACAATAACTGCAATAAGATATTTTGCTTTGTGGAGAAAAAAAGTGTGTAAAGGCAGATATTTTGAGAAAAAATACAAATGAATATAGGGCTAAAATGCTCCCATTACAACAGATTTTATCAATAAATGTTGTATCCCTCTACTGGTGAATGTTAAGACATCACATTCATTCGCAAATATTGTTATCGAATTTATAAAAATCGAAAAATATGCAATTGCTACATACAGTGCCGGTCAAAAGAGTTGGGCCACTCATCTTCACAATTTATTTCTGAAATTAGAAATAAAATAGCTTTGATTTTTATCACTAAGCTCAATTTGGCATTGTGAATTCAAATTTTCATGTATTTTTTTAATGAAGGACATAGTTTTCATCCTATGCTCCTGTGAAGGGTCACCTTAAAATTTATTTCCATAAATAATCATGCTATGTAAATTATAGTGAAAAAATTAGTTTATTCTTAAATTTTTGCATAAATATATTCCGTTGTTTTGAAAAATAGTCCACTCAAATGTTGCTAAACTCCCACTACTTTAAAGGAATTTGGTTCAAAATCAGTGATGTAATAGGATTTTTAAAAAACTTTTACTTTTATTGTTTCCAAATTTTCTGAATAAATTCGTACACAAAATTTAGAATAAACTAAATTTTTTATTGTGAGTTCGAATTCTTAACTTTTAATTACTTAGCATATATATATATATATATATATATATATATATATATATATATATATTATATATATATAACTAAGCAAAGAATTTAGCTTTGGCGGTTTGGGACTCATTTTCTCTCATCTGTGACGGTCCTATCGATGTCGGTCAAATGCTAGCCAACTTTACAATTTCAAACACGTACGTTCAAAAATTTGGTAATTTATTTTAGTAATTCTTACATACCATTATCAAGTTTTTATTGAATACAATATTGTTAAAATATTTTGCTTTCTAAAGAAAAACTATGTGAGCCCTGATCAATCGCGTTCGAAAATCATAGACGAAACAGAGAAAGAGGACGTAATTCTTTATCAGGGGTTTATCATATCTCAAATATCTTTAGTAATTTTCTTGTAAGTGCTAAAATTTTGCGAGAAAACAATCACTGATTTTGAAGAATTCTAGTAATTGTTTGTAATTTTTCAATCATGCCCTTTGCATTTAATCTTAAACTATTGAGGAATTTTTTAAAAAATTTAAGCAATTATAATTTGTAATTTTATAATCATGCCCTTTGCGTTTAATCTTAAACTATTGAAGAATTTTTTAAAAACTTTAAGCGCTTATAACTCCTCCTGTCGATTACCCGCCAAGACGTGATGATTCTTATTTTACACGTTCGTAAAAATTTTCAAAATTATATTGGGGAAATTTCACTAATAGTTGTGTCAATATCTCAATTTCATAATAGGCTTGGAGAAAGTTTGTAAAAGCGATATATCATTTACAAAGGTCATAGACAGTTTGAGGTTAAATAACAATATGTTATAAATTAAGATATATATATATTAATATTTAATTGTAATGATAGTTAAAAATAATTCCAAGAATTGTCAAAAATATTTCTTGATTCATGAATAAACGATTATCATCTACCAAATTCAGTTCAACTGTAATTACTTCACAGTGTATGAACAAACCTTGTCTAAATTTGATGCCAATTTTACAATATTCATTTCAATATCCAAAATAATTCAAATGATCATAATATTCGTAAAACATTATTTTCTAAACCAAAATTATATATATATATATATAAATATACATATATAATTACTCATAAATAGAAAAATTCTTAGTAACAAAATGTTAATTTAGTAAGAATGAATGACTGGTCAACAACAAATATCGCTCATTGGCTGGTGGTATTCATTTCATTTGATCGCTTTATCGCTGTATATTTTCCTATTACATACCAGAGCACATTCGCCAAGAGCCAGTTCGCAATGAAAATAGTCATTTACATATGCATCACAAGTTATTTCATATACATCACATTGGGTTCATTAGTCGCCATCATTGCTGAACAATGTCGCCAGACTAGCGATTGTGATCTAAGAGCTAAATGGGAAATCACCATTGCCATGGGATTTCTTGTTTTGTCCCAAGGCATTGTACCAAATATTTTAGTATTGCTGCTAAATGTATTAATAGCCGCTAAAATTACAACACTTAGAAATAAGAGTAAAGCCAAACAAAATAATAAAACGAATGATGTTGAGATTCTATTGTTTGTTGTTTCTTTCAGCTTTACAATCTTGAATGGAGGTGCGCAGGTTTCATGGTTCATAAATTTTAATAGCATTTCGTCTGACAGCGAATGCTCATTGATTTATATCATCTCAAGAATGATGGAGAGTCTCACGCATGTGCTCAATAATGGAGTAAACTTCTTTTTTACATCTTGATGGGAAAAACTTTTCGACTTGCTTTTTTTGCTTTGCTGAAAGACATTTAAGTTTGAGTGTAGTTGATGTAAATTGTACATACTATATCTATATTATAACCTCTGATACAACGTTATACACGGTAATTCTAGAGATTTTAAAAATTTAAAAACTGTTCACCACATAACGTACTCTGTTCCAGATCACAATTAACTTGTGAAAAATCGTATTCCTCGCTATTGAAGAATCTATTACCTAAAGAATTTTAGAAAACTATGAAGGATGTGTAATCTAGATTATAATAATAATAATACTAGTAATAATCGAATACTTATTATGTTATCAAAAGAGTTACATAGCTATGTAAATAAAATTTTATAACCTTGTGTGTTACAATGGAGCAGAAATATTGTAGTTTCAGCATATTAATTATTCTAAAACTAATTGAGCTAATGATAAATTGATTTGTTCATCGTTTTCGTTTCTTCGTTTGAAATTTGTATGTCATATTAACAATATAAACAATTAGTCAGTCTCCAGCATAATCTATGAAAAAATAATTTTCAGTTTTAGCATTATTTGGTATTTCACTTTTGGCAAAATGAGAATATTTTAGATTAAAATTCCATATATCTACAATGCACCATTAAAATGACTTGACAAAATCTTCAATCAGTAAATCATTTGATGGACTTGTAATTTTGAAATCATTTGCATAAAGATAGCAAGAAGTACTAGAGCAACAATCAAGCAAGTCATTAATGAAAATCAAAAATAACAAATTACTGTTGTGGCACCCCACTTGTAACATTTTGAATAGAAGAAGAAATATTGTATTGTTTTTACAATTTGTTAAGCAGTCAGCCAAAGGTTTTAAAAATTTGATACCAATGCCAATCTCAGTTTTACATTTTGCATGCTACTTATGAAAACATTCGCACTTATTGTATAATTTCTATGCAAAGAAAAATAACTTTGTAAAAATGCCCCTTTACTAGTTTTACTGCAAACATATGAATCAAAAAATGATTTTTGTACAGATATAGCAACCGGAAATATAATACTCAATTTCAAGACATTCTTCAAAATATTTGAAAGAGAGAGATCATTGTGAAAGAGATAGTTTAAAATTTTTAGGCAACATTGTTGCAAATGTTTTTTTATTAATTTCAAAGTCATTAAAATTGAAACAAGCAACATTTGTTTCCCCAATAATAGAGTAGTGGGCTGTAATGCAATTGAATTTTTTCTGAGAATAATTTCATAATTTACATAGTGAGTTTCTTGATGAAATCAGAAAACCTAATACGTTTTGAACATAGTTTTTTACAAGATATGCAGAAAATAGAGTGAGTTTTGGGAAAATTGAAGTCACCAAAAACGTATATCGGAAAATCGTAATTTATATATTGCCTAACAAATTTTTCTTCAAAATCGTCAAGTTTTGCTCTACAGTATATTTGCTTCCAATAGGTGGCAAATTAAAACAGAAAATGAGTGAAATGCAGTGCTTGTAATAAGAATACAGCATGGCATCCAAAGTCAACAAATGATGAAAAAGGAAGATACAACCACCATGCTGGTAGTTTGTTCTTGCACAGGAATGAATCATTACAACATCTGATATAAGTAAAACTTCCAATTCTTTATTTGATGTAAATCAAGTTTCAATAATGATACAATAGAAATGTGATATGAAAATATATTACTTAGTAATTTCGTACGCTTATAGACAGAAATCATACTTCTAATATTTAGATATAAAAATGGTATAACAAAACGAACATATTATTTAGTCGTGTTTATGCTTTATGTAATCAATTCTAAGTTTCTTATACGAATTCTACTCATTTCAATACCATTTTGAATAAGTTTGTTTTTTTACAAACTTTAATGTCATTCTCATTTTATGTTTGAAACTCTAGTATCTCATCTATTTTTTTTGCCAAATTTCATTCGTTAGTTCGTATTTTTCTACTTATACTTTTCAGGAACACTAAGAAGAATTAATTTATATTTCATACCGTTGTTCTTAGAACTTATAGAATGTATTGAAGTACAACATCGGTTAATTTTTATTTGAAAAAATGTTTCAAATAATCAATTGCATGGCCAATTGTTTTTGTAATTGGTTTAAACAGCAATTTGAAAATTCAATTTTATAGAAGAATAATAATTAACAGATTTATGACTGTCAACACAAGCAGTACAGAGATGAAAAAATGTTTTCGATTTTTCATAAGGGATTCTGTGTATGTAGAAGATATACATATAAACCTGATACCTATAGGTGCATAACATCTCATGTTAACAATTTAGAATTACTCATTAAATTTGTTTAAAAATAATACAATTAATGTTAATTTCGTCAGTTACTTTGATGTAGTAAGCTTCAAAAACATATTGTAGTTTAATTATTACATTTAAATTGTGGCACTGCGAGTACTCGAAAATTGAGTCGAGGTATAAAACTCAACTCGACATTTCAAGTACTCGAAACCAACTCGATTTTAGAGTAGTAAGAAAGGCCGAGACCCCGTGGATATTTGCATTGTGATCTTGGTGTGCTTGTTTGGAGTGGCTATGATGTAATTGTGTAATTTGGCCGGCTGTCTAACTCTGACGTCATTGGAATATGTTCTATTTGGTTGTAATATTTGTTGACAAACAAAATTAATTTGCAATCTATTGTTTAAAATATAACAAATTTGTCTATGTACATAGAAGTTAAACAATTTGGTAGATAACAATCTTTACGATTGGATACATTTTGGCATTTGACCAATGGGGTAAAGATTAAAAATTATGTAATGTCAACATTGTCTGTGAAGCAGCCAAAGTTTGACCACTTAGAAGCTGTTATACACGTAATTTAACTCCAAAAATAAATTCTAATATCACCAATCCAATGTATAGAATTCTAATTCGATTTATAACAAAAAATAATGTGAAGACAATAAACAATTTTGTTGTTATCAAACTTTGACATCGAAATTTGGACAATACAGAAAATTTTGACTTGCAAAATGCTTCCAAAAATAGAAAATCATGCTTTTACCGACCAATATTACTCGGTGAGCAGTCCAAGTCAGTAACCAATTTTGTCTTTGCTCTTTAAAATGAAAAGGACTTTCAAAATGATGTCAACAGTTTTGATATTGTGTTCATGTATAGTCTGAAATTTTCATTATCTCACTCTTTAGCACGTAAAATACAAAGCGCCTTCTTCTTCACATCTAAAGATTGCAACTTAATCCAAAGCCTTTATGGTTCCCATGCGTTCTTGATCATTTTTAGCTACACTTTCCTAAGTAATAACTGTCATTGAGAGAGAGAGAGAGAGAGAGAGAGAGAGAAAGAGAGGCATGACAAAAATCCTGATCCGACTGGCCTGCCAACAGGCCGGTCTTGTCGAACTGGTTCCAACTCTGGGTTAGGTTCAATTTGCATTTATTACCTCACACTGATTAAATAATATCACTTTTATTGATAAAAATAAGAAGATTAAGGGATATTTTCTGAAAAATTGATTATAGGGGTGGGGTAGGACATAATTGTGCTGCCACTGTTTGAATGTAATTTTGAAAATTTCTACTAAATTGTGTTGCTGTGGTGAAATAGTTGAAAGGGTTAACTATTTATATTTGAAAATTCCAAATTTTTCTTCATACCTAGCATTAATGTAATTAGAAAGTCGCGACCCATGGAAGCAACAAATGTTTCTTTAAATGTGCAATGATCTCCTAAACTTTGAAATCCAAAGTCTCAGATTACAAGTGAAAATGAAAGAGGAGACTTTCAACCATCATGTCGTGCTCTAATATATTCTAGCATCAACATAGCAAGCCAATAAGTTAGGCCAAAACATAGTGATAGCATAGTATCTAGTCTCATTATAATACATCTCATGTGACTGCTTAGGCATAGAAAGTTTAAAGTAGTAAGCACTAGTAATAACATAGATAGACTACTGCGAATATGAACTCCAGTAACACATAAAAATACGTGGCAATTAGTGCCGAAGCGAGACATCAAAGCTGCCATCTAGAATACACGAATGTCTGAATCAGCTATACCAAAAACTGAACGGGCTTAAGCCTCCTTCGTAGACGGGCCATAACGATCCTACACGCCCGAATACAAACTTGGCCTACTCCCCCTCAACTTCTAGAAAGTTTAGCTGCTCATGACCATCTAAGTATATAGTGTATATGGGCAAGAGAACAAGCTATCGAACCAAAATAATTTATTGAACATTTGCACAAACTGAGGCCCTACATATACAAAATGATTAAAGCAACGTAATAATCTGCCAAGGCAGAACTAATAATGTAAACAACTAAGTGGCGCAAGCAATGGGTAGATATAGAACGGGAACATAGTAGGAATTAGCATGAATTTTGGATGCGACGATTCCCAGTGGTGACAATGTGAATTGCTGTTATGTAAAGGTCCCGATTGTACACCGCACCCCTAAGATACCCTATTGCGGCGGCAGGGGTTTTACTTCGAAGGTTGACTTATAAGATTGTGGGTATCATCCAACAGTTTTAGTATATGTGTGTCTTCCCACATGGTATGAGCTATTTCTTCTTTGCGACTTAGGTAAGCGATTGTTTCAATCTCCATCATTATAGTTTTGTGGTAACATATGTACCATAGGCTCTTCATTGGTGTAGGGATACTAATTGATTGTTGAAGGTTGTTTATTCTTCTTTGCAAGATGTCGTAGTAGTTTCTATAAAGCTTTTAGCCTTTTAGCGCTATCATGAGCGTCATTTTCGCGTCCATATCAGATGTGTGGGCTGACTCTGTGTCCAGTTTTGTTTTGGGAAAAAAGAACTGGAACATGGAAGACAACGATTGGTGATAGTTGGTATTTTTATATAGGAAATTTATGTTTTGTAGAATGAGTTCCTCAGACATTTGATCCAGGTTGTTTATATCAGCTCATATCATCGTTACTATTTCCACTCGTTTTGAGATGTTGCAGTATTTTAAAATCTTCTTTTTGAGGTTGGCCCATATTATGTTGTTGCTGCTGGCAACAAGTGTGAGGCTTTTGAGCTTTTTCTTTGCTAGTTTTTCTTTGAGACTGAGAATTTGTTGTCGAATGGGGCGACCTTTTTTGAATGTCTTCCAGTAAGCTTGGTCGTTTTCTCTTAATATGTTTGTGGCGTCTTTGAAGCTGTGAGATTTTTTGAAGTTTATGATGTTTTGACACGAGTTAAAGTAGAGTTTATGCAAAGGTATATCATGTTTGACAGATTTGACCTTCATGTAGGGTATTATTATAGGCACGCCAATTATTTTTGGAGGTATGCAGAAGTCATTTGCCTTTGTGATTTGTTTCTCCAGTTGCAGCCAGTTTCCTGTAGTTTGTGTTATTTGGGCGGTGCCAAATGTTACAGGGTAGTTGATTGACTTATGATCAATTTCTCCTATCACTTTTATGGGTGATGTTTTCTTAATGCTTGTTTTGTTTTTCGCGGGATGAGGAAGCACACAACTGTGCACTTGATGTCAAATGCCACTTGTTTGTTTGGTGCCATTAAAGTTTTGAGGTCTGTTTTTGTGTAAGACTCTGTAAATATGTTCAACTTGATGAGTTCAACGTCGGAGACTTTTGTGGCTGCATATTATATTGACGTAATTTGTATTTGGTTTTTGTTGTTGAGTATTGACTTGTTGATTAGAAGGTTTTGATGTTCTGCGCAAATCCATGTAGGGGGTGTATTTTCTCCGTTTGCGAAATTTTTTTGTTTGTGATGTCTTCTAGTAGACATTGAATGCGTGGGGAGAGTTGTACTGTGGACTCTGCAAGCAGTTGTTCTTCCTGTTCAAGTGTTATCTCAGTTTTTGGTATCAGGTTTATGACTTTAATTGGTTCGAAGTGACCTAGTATGTTGGTGGTCTCCTTGGTGATTTGCATTAAGCTGTAGGTAATTTCCTGGTAGGATGTTGGAAGGTACTGAAACAGTGCTTCATTTTTCTTTTTGATATTATGATTTCAACAAAGATGTAAGAACAATTGCATGCTGTTTGGCATTTTTCGTTGTAGTATGTTGGTTTTTACTGTTCCATATATGTCGTTTGTTTTCATGAAGTGTGACCCTGCTGTTGCGCCCCACATGTATTTTCATGTGTGGGGGTGTAAGAAATCCATATCACTTTGATGAATCCTGAGAATATTTTGTAAAATTATTTGTGAGGTGCATCTAAAGGCGTTTTCTCAGTTAATGATGCTTAGAAGAGTCTTCTCGTAGGTGTTAATGCTTTGTTGAAACTTTTTGAGTCGTGAGGTGGGTGCTCTTGTTGGTTGCAATAGCCAATTTTTTGTATTTCTGGATATGGGGGCGATTGCAATTTTGTAGCAGCATTGTTTTGCAAGTGACGTTTGTTTTGCTTTTGAGATCAGCAGGAGCAGGTTAGGATTTTCTGTTAGGAAGATTGATATGAGCCATAGTGCAGATGTGGTTGTTATTTTGGGAACTTGCTGTTCAGTGAAGAGTTGCGCTCAGAAGTCTTTTTTAACATTGAAGTCTGTGGCTTTGATGATTTCAGATAGAAGTTTTTTGACGTTTTCCGTGTAGAGTTGAGACAGGGATTCTATGTTGATTGATGGCCATAGCTCTTCTGTAATGCACTTGGATTGCACTGTTTTCCATCATTTGTTAATCTCATTTATGGAGCTTTGTTTTTGTTGGAAGGAGAATTGTGTTGTGATTTTTGTGATGTCTATTGTTAAGCAGTTAGTATCAATGATTTCTTGTGTTTGAGCTAGTAGCATGGCATCTAAAGCTAATAATTGCTCTGTGAT
Source organism: Hofstenia miamia (assembly GCA_900660155.1). Classification (NCBI taxonomy): domain Eukaryota; kingdom Metazoa; phylum Xenacoelomorpha; order Acoela; family Hofsteniidae; genus Hofstenia; species Hofstenia miamia. The sequence goes on from CABFPE010000002.1 coordinate 107,936, forward strand.
GATGTGGTATTGAGGCATCAAGTAGTGCATGAATATGTCTATGAAGATGAGATTTGTGACTGACGGTGTTCTCTCGCCTGTTGTTCTCACTAATGTAGTTTTTTGAATAATGAAAAAGGACTCCATGTAACTTTCCAGGTCAAGGGTGTTGTCTGGCAGTGGCGACGAGTCTTCAATGTAGAAGAAGTTTGCTGTGATATTGTAAGCATGGGCCTCTACTAGTATGAGGTTTAGGCATTGTACCATTTTTGGGTCCTCTTTTTCATGTTGTTTGAGTATGTATACGAGGCTTAGCAATGACCAATTGATGTTGAGGCACTCTAGATTTTTGCATTTTCTTCTGTTTTTTTAGCAGTTTTAGGATACATTTGAGATGTATGTTGTTATGAAAGGTTGTGTGCACCATGCTTCTATAGTAATCTCTTGTGAGTTTAGGTAGAAATGACTCGGGGTAAAAGATGATGATTGTGTTCACCATTGGGCATTTCTCCTTGTCTATGATAGTAGGTAGTGCTTTGCTGCTGGCTGAGTTTTCTCGGACTGTTAAGATTGCTGCTATAGGTTTTTGAGTTTCTTCTGATATATTGTTGTGGGTTATATATCAACAGCAATGTGATGCGATAAAATATGGATGGACAGTTTCACCTTCAATGATGGAGAGTTTTTGTTATCTTTCTTGGAAGCAAGAGTCTTGTCTACTGCTGGTTTTAGACGATGTCAGAGATGGTATTTGAGTGAGAATGCAACATTTGCTGGGTATATCTGTAGAAGGCTCGCCACTCCTTTTGTGTATTGTTGATGTTGATGTAGTGTATTTTGTGAAATAGTCCACCATGACCAATACGTAGGAGTAGCCTTCATCATCTTGTGAAAGTTGTTCTATGTTGGTGATTACTATGGAATTTGTGTGATCTGCTGAGATTTTTTCTAGTGGTGCCCTTTGTCCTGGGAAACAAGATGTGTTGAGCAGGATACACAATTGGCATTTGTTGATAATGTCTTCTATTGTTGTCATAGGTAGGGGGTGATGAAATTTTCGTGAATAGTTAGTTATGTCTGGTAGACCCTTTTTTTATGTCCTTGTTCGTGAATTTTGTGATGACTTATCTTTTGTAGTATTCTGGTAATGTGATTAGGTTTCGTGTCTTTGCTGCTGTGTATAATATTCCAGAATCTGTTAGTTTCCATGTGTGTTTGCAGTAATAGCATGTTGCCATGGAATCCATGATGAACGTGGGGTTTTTAATGCATTGTATAATTTGACAGATGATTTTGTCATTGGATTGTGCTTTTGCTATTTCATCTGATGTTATTTCTTCTTTAATGAAGATTGAAAGCATAGGTTTAATTGGGTGGCCATTCCTATCTGTGTTTATATGCAGTAGTTTTACATATTGGCATTTTGGTATGAAGCGAAATTGTCTTGGTGGACCTTGTTCTTTCTTTAAGTCTCTTTGGTATTGAGGCAGAGCAGTTCATATGTTGGCATTTGTGTGGAGTTTACCTTTCCAGTGTTGTATCATGAAGTTGAAATCATGCAGGTATTCTATCCACCTCACTATGATGTTTGAGCAATCTCTGGCATATTTTTTGAGCCAACATAGGCTGCTGTTGTCTGTGCGTACTGTGAATTTCTTCTCTCCTATTAAGAAGTAGCAGAATTTTTTCAATGACTCAATGAGGGCCAACATTTCAAGTTTGGTAGCTCCGTAGTTTTTTTCACTGTAATGTAATTTTCTGCTGAACCACTTTATTCGTTTTTCTATTCAGTTTTGTATTTGGCTGAGTGTTGAGCTGATTGCAACTGTACTGTCTAGAATAAATGGATCTTTTGGGGTTGGTGAGTTTAGTGATTTGATGTTTTTGATTGCTTTCTTTAGAGTGTTTAGCTCCTCTTGGTGTTCCCATGTCCAGTTGAAATGTTGTGGCTTTTTGAGTAGGTTTGACATGTGTTTCGTCTTTTCTGCAAGATTTGGAATAAACATTTGGTAATAGTTTATAAACCCAAGAATTTTTTGCGCATCTTTGATGGTTTTAGGAGCTTGAATTTTGTCTTGAGGTGTTTTGCGTTGTCTTTCAGTTTTATTTTTTCTTGTGTGATGTTTTTGCCTAGGAAGAGTACGTGATGTTTAGTGAGAGTGCACTTTTTCATGTCTATGCATAGGCCTGAGTTATGTAGTAATCTTAGTGTGGTGTTCAGCTCTTTTGCATGCTTGGTGATGGTGGTTGATCCTATCAAGATGTCATTGATATATGCGGCTATGCCTTCGGAGGGTTTGCAATTTTCTTTGGTTAAGATTTTTGTGACATAGCGTTGGAAAGTCACAGGGGTATTACTTAAGCCAAAGGCAATGGAGAGCCATTCATAGGGTGTAATGAAGGCTGTTTTTTCAATGTCTTCTTCTCTCATGGGCACCTGCCAATAAGCTTTGCACAGATCAAGTGTGGAGAAGACTTTATATTTGGCTATGCTATAGAGGATGTCATCTATGTGTGGCAGCAGGTATGCGTCTTTAATTGTGATGTTGTTAAGTTGCCTGAAATCAATGCATAGATGGTGCTTTTCACCATGTTTTATAAAGACCATTGGTGAGCATATGGGCTCTGGCTTTTTCATATTATTCTGTGATTTAGTAACTCGGATAGAGTTTGGGCATATTGATCTTGTAGGTGCAGGGGCACCCTTCTGCATGGTTGATGTTTTGGTTTGTGTGGCACTGTCCTTATCTGATGTTTGAATCTGGCCACCTTTCTGATGCTTATTTCCTTATTGTTGAATACAGCGGCATTGTTTTTGACGACATTGTTGATGATCTCTTGTTCTTCCTCTGTGAGGTGGGGATGAGAGTCAGGCATTAGTTTTGGAATGTCTTTCTTGTTTATTGTTGTTTTCTCTGCTGATGAGAATAAGAGTTGTTTATTCTTTGTCATGTACTTTTCTAGGGGCACGCCAATGATTTTAATGGCATTGTGCTTTAGAGGTACAGTTCAATTGGAGTTGTTGAGGATTGCAGTGTATCCCACATTGTTATGAATGGATACATTGTTGAGAACAGTTACTAGAGAGTTTTTCATGCCATATAGATTTGTTATTATTGCATCTCCTTCGAATTTTGTCTTCAGTATTATTTTCACTACTTGCCAGTGGAAAGGCTCCAGTCTTAAGTTTGGGTTAGGGAGACTCCAAAGTGGTAGTGCCTTTTGTGGCAAGTGATACTGAGATGTTTTTGTCTTCCTGTATAGTTAGCATTTTATTTGAGTAATCAATGAGACAATTGTTTTAAGCTAGGAAGTCCCTTCTGATTATCATGTTGTAGGGTAGTTGTTGGTTCATAGTGTTGATGATGTGGACATCTTGTTTGAACTTGATGTTTTTGATTGTAATTTTGGCATTTTTCACTGTTCCTTTAATATTAACATAGTCTCCTGATGTGCTTATTAATCTTGTATCATTTGAGGTAATATCTTCTCTTCACCATCCGATGTTGAGGGTGCATGTGTCTGACATAATTGTTACTGTTGCTTTAGTGTTGAGGTTGTTGATTGTTATCGGTATCAGGTTTCGTTCCAATAAGTCTGTGACAATCAACAGTTCCTTAGCTCGGTCTGGGGCTGGCGCCCTTATTCATTTAAATCTTCTTCATTGGTGTCAGATTGTTCATGGTGTTCCAGGTCTTCAGCTGTATAGTAGCCATCTTTGTTAACTAGATATATGATCTTCTTGCATTCTGATTTCAGATGACCTTTTTCGCCACATTTGTTGCATTTGACAAAGAGAAAGGCTTCTGGTTTTTCCTCAATTGCTTTTTGTAATTTATCTTTTTTCGTGGGTGTGCAGCGGGGTTGGAATGAGGTTGTCAGGTGGAATCCTCTTTGCTGATTGACCCTTTCATTATTTTCTAGAGTGAGCTGTATGTTGAACGCCTTCTTTATGAGGGTGTCAATGTCGTCTTCAATGTCACATTTGTTTTCAAATCTTGTTTTCATCAACTGTGGTAGCCCAGCATATATGTAGGAATATAGATCTTGAGGTTAGTACCTGTGTTCTTCTTGAGATAGACGTAACATATGATGGACTTTGTAAATATAGCTGATGACGTCCTCGTCTTTTTCTAGGTGACATGTGTATAATTGCATCCCATATTGTTTCCTTGTACATTTGTTATTGAAGTGATCACTCATGGCTGCAACTAATTTGTCATAGTTGGCTTTTGTTGTGGCATCAAGATTGAGGTACACTTGTAGAGCTCTATCCTTTAAAAAGAGAGGCATTTGAGTGGCTTTGCTTTGTTTTGTTCCATGCTGCTGCACTAGACAGATTTCGAAGAGCACTATCCACTCATGGAAAGCTTGTCCTTTTATGTCGAATTTTCCTGTGAAGGTTTGTATTTTTATGTCTGCTTTCATTGGTTGATCTGGTAACATTGATATTTGTTTCCTTGATCTCATATTGCGTGTTGCGTCTGCAGTTGCCAGAGTTGTGGGAGCCGATGGCATTGATGGCGGTCTGCAGCAAGGTGGGCTCAGTAACAGTGATGGCGGCTGTGGTGGTCGGTTAGAGTATGATGAACCTGAGCTTTGTTGTGGTTGCAATAGAGTTGTGACTGTTTCCAACATATATGTTCAAAAGACATTTAGGTTTTCTTGAATGGACAGCTCCAGATTTAGGAATTGCTGTTGTGGGACATAGTTAGGTTCTAGTTGGGGCGACTCAATATGGGACAAGCGTTTTTCTAGATTTTTCGATTTTTTGCTCATGATCATGACCATCTAAGTATATAGCATATATGGGCAAGAGAACAGGCTATCGAACCAAAATAATTTATTGAACATTTGCGCACACTGAGGCCCTATATATACAAAATGATTAAAGCAACGTAATAACCTGCCAAGGCAGAACTAATAATGTAAACAACTAAGCGGCGCAAGCAATAGGTAGATGTAGCGCGGGAACGTAGCAGGAATTAGCATAAATCATGGATGCAACAACTCCCAGCAGTGACGATGTGAATTGCTGTTACGTAAAGGTCCCGATTGTACAATANGTGGTGGTCGGTTAGAGTATGATGAACCTGAGCTTTGTTGTGGTTGCAATAGAGTTGTGACTGTTTCCAACATATATGTTCAAAAGACATTTAGGTTTTCTTGAATGGACAGCTCCAGATTTAGGAATTGCTGTTGTGGGACATAGTTAGGTTCTAGTTGGGGCGACTCAATATGGGACAAGCGTTTTTCTAGATTTTTCGATTTTTTCTTCGAGATTAGAAATAAGATTGGTTTGGTCCATTATGATTTCCATCTGTTCGCTTTTATTGAGAGTTTTCAGACTTGAAAGAGTATAGTTAACCATTTTTATAAGTAAGCCAAGAGAGAGGCAGATATAGCAGTTGTAACAGGTGGTAAGTGTCCAGTTTGATACGAGAAGCCTTAAGAATTCATTCAGTAACAGAGTAATAGTTAATACAGTTTGGTAAATGTAGTAAAACTTACGATTTCAATAAACTGTCGAAGTTTAGAGAACCAAAAGAGAGTGTTCTTTGACGTACGAGGGTCACCATCTAGCATCAACATAGCAAGCCAATAAGTTAGGCCAAAACATAGTGATAGCGTAGTATCTAGTCTCATTATAATACATCTCATGTGACTGCTTAGGCATAGACAGTTTAAAGTAGTAAACAATAGTAATAACATAGATAGACTACTGTGAATATGAACTCCAGTAACACATAAGAATACGTGGCAATTAGTGCCAAAGCGAGACATCAAAGCTGCATCTAGATATACACGAATGTCTGGATCAGCTATACCCAAAACTGAAAGGACTTATGAAAAGTTTAAAAAATTTCCTAATCAGTTTAAAATTAGTTAGAGTAAGCCTTAATCTTTGCTCAATTAATTGCTTAGCTAAAACCATTCTGAGTGTTAGAACAATTTTAGAGTTGAATTTTTTCCTGGTCTAGACAATCTATTAATCCTACTCCCACTAGTGTTAATTTTACGTAACAAACCGATTTGTCCGCATTTCTTGAACAATTTTATTGAAATCTGTTAAGAAATATTGAAAGGTTTTTACATGGACACATCTATGGGGTAGTGCGGCTCATGTACTAATGAATATATGTGCTAAAGCATGTGCTTGTATCTGAAATACATGTAAATAAGAATTCTTGTCATTGAGAAATCCGATTTTTGAAAAATGTTCAAATTATTACCATACCTAGTGTTTATATAATGAGGGGGTTTAATGTCCATGGGAACAAAACAATATTTTGCTTTATCAAGAAAATCTGTAAATCTCGTCAATGCGCGCCGTCCTCAAATTCAAAAGTTGTCGCGCCGTTGGGTACGAAGAATAAAGACAATTTAATTTTTTAAATATCTTCATTAGTTTGTGAGTTATAAATAGGGCAAGTTTTGTCAAAAAAAGTCAAAACGTTTTCATTGATTTGTTTTTGTTCAAAACTTAAAGCAATGCGTGGAATAGGATTAGGTAAAGTGTTAAGTCAAAAAATATTATAAAGCAAAAAAGTCTTAATTGGGAAAAGTAGTGAAATTGTCATTTAAAAGACGCCCTTAGACGGGTACTTGTCAAGCCTATTTAAGCCAAGCCAAACATTGAAAACAAAATGTCAATTAAAGCATCGTTCTGAGTTAAAATAGTTAAGTTTGAAATACATTGTGCTAAATATAAATTTCTCAGAATATTTATTTACTCAGCATGTTGGCCAAACTACTTGCAAAAAATATACCGTTCGCAATGGAAAAGCATTAAAATACTTGTTCCTGCATAACATTCAATTTATTAGATTTTATATCTTGTAGTGTATTTGGCCATGCAATTTATTTAGTTTACGTAATTCTTATTTCGGTTCTGTTAAAAAAGTAACAAATTTGAAAACTTAAAGTCAAAAAACGTATTTTTTTAAATGAAAAAAACTTGCCCTAGTTATAAGCGTGTTCAGATAATACGGTTGTCTAACCCCTATGGGAACAATTACTACCTTGAAATATTTTGTTTTTTGAAGACAATCTGTGTGAGTCCTGTCCAGGTGTGCGGTGTGCAATGACAGAAGTTGTCGCAAATTTCAGACAAGAAAGAAAGAGGAGACAATTCTCTATCTTGTGGTGTTTTTAGATTTTAAATATCTTCATTAGTTCGCGAGTTATAAGCGTTTAGATTATTTTTATTGAAGTCATCACAGATCCTTCGGGTTGCATTCATCGGAAACATCAGAGTACGCAGAGGTCCGGGATATAATAAAGATTTAGCAAATATTTCAAAGATAAAAAACCTTTGTTTTCACCCATTTTTTATTCATGCTATCAGGGTGGACCAAATCACATCTCTTAGGCCCGTCGCACACTGCCGTTAAGGTAACCTTAACTTAAGCCTTAACGGCAGTGTGCGACGGTATTTCTCAAGTTAAGGTTAAAATCGAGGTGCACGTTCTCCTTAAGTTAAGGTTTACCTTAACGGCACTGTGCGACGATCAAGAGGGGGTCGCACACTGTCGTTAAGTTAAGGTTTGTAAACAATCTCATAATTGCCTACTTTGAAACACAAATCATGGATCTCTTTGGCTATGCTACAGAGACCCATGCACAAATGTTTGAATTTGATAGGCATTTCTTAGTTTTTTAGATAAATAGCATTCACAATTATTTAATAAATTTAGTACAGTAGGTTCAAATTATATTTGAAAGTTAAATCTAAGCATAAAACATGTTTTTTAGAACAAATGCTAGTTAAATTACATGTAATTTTTACATATTAGAATCATATGCACTAAAAGAAGTTGGGCACATTCGAAAAAATACAAATAATTTACAGGTAGTCAAAAAAAAATTACTAGGAAATTATAAAAAATCTTTAAAAATGATTGAACTTTCTCAAATTCAAATTTGAATCTCTGCATGTAGTTAGAATATTGGAAAGGACCCTAATAGTCAGACCTGTCAACGAGACGAGCTTCTAAAGAGCCGAGCCGAGACAAGCCGAGCTTGAGCACAGTATTTGATATACAAGGAGACGAGCCGAGCCAAGCCGAGCTTGAGCACAGTATTTGATATACAANTTAAGTTAAGGTTAAAATCGAGGTGCACGTTCTCGTTAAGTTAAGGTTTATCTCAGCGGCAGAGAGCGATGATCAAGAGGGGGTCGCACACTGCCGTTAAGGCAACCTTAACTTAAGCCTTAACGGCAGTGTGCGACGGTATTTCTCAAGTTAAGGTTAAAATCGAGGTGCACGTTCTCCTTAAGTTAAGGTTTACCTTAACGGCACTGTGCGACGATCAAGAGGGGGTCGCACACTGTCGTTAAGTTAAGGTTTGTAAACAATCTCATAATTGCCTACTTTGAAACACAAATCATGGATCTCTTTGGCTATGCTACAGAGACCCATGCACAAATGTTTGAATTTGATAAGCATT
>CABFPE010000002.1:120422-138919 GCA_900660155.1 Hofstenia miamia
TATATATATATTCCTATACATATATCTGATTTTAAGAAATTCATAATGTATGTACCTGCTCTGATATTCAATAATCACAGAATTACTATTTAGTTATCATTGAAATAATTGAACCAATAGAATAGTACGTTTGAAAAACCGTTTTGTGCATTTATTTAAATTAGACTAGCACAAATTCAAAATTTACTCTTAGAAAATTTATGCATATTCTGTAGCACATGAATTACTATTTGTATAAATTGCATATAGTATTGATTGTGTATTTCAAACCCAGTATCTTATAGACTATCACAAACGATTTCCTAAGTAATCCTTGAACAAAGATAAACCATTGTAATCTATGGACAAAAACTCGTTTATTATACAACATTGTTGAGTAATAATATTGGAGTTACATTAATTAAAATACTTTGTTTCATGTAGATACAATGATAACTAATAATGTTAAAGAAATTATACATTTCAATGAAGCTCGTTTTAGTTCTAAGTTCTTTGAAAATTTGTCGCCCCCAGAATATTTTTACATAGTTTTTTTTGTCAGACGTGTANTGCTTAAGCAATTTCTACTCTAAATAAACATTGCAATCTATGCACAAACAATCGTTTATTACTTTTTTATAACTATTTTGTTGAATAATAGTATTAGAATTATCTTAGCTAAAATATCATATTTTCTATGTAAACAGATTACTAATAATGTAAGAAAATGAATACCTAACAAATACACTATTGAAGAGTTATATAGTTTCATCGAACGAATAGTAATGTAACTAAGCACATTAGCACCAATACCAACAAAGGAGAAGAGAAGAATGAACCATAGGACATAGTACATAATAATGTTTGCAAGATCGATTTGCTCTGATGCACATTTTGTTGATATTGTCAAATTGCTGAAGGCCATACAAAATGTGTAAGGAAATTATATATTAATTTTCGGTATTTAAAACTCAAAGTTGTTTACTATTTGTTGAATTACTTACTTGAATTTCAGTCCTTTCTGATTGGTGGAAGCATCATTTTAAGTAAATTATACTATGTTGAAAGAGAAAAACGTTGCTTCATGTAGACATATAGTGTTTCCACCATATTTAGTAACAGAATGGATGATGCATTTAAAAGTAGTCAAGATATTGCATACGTAAGGTAAATGCAATAAATATATATGTCCACTTAAAAAATGTTCAAGTATTAAAAACAGTTTACTGCATTTGAAGTCGGCTTTCAAGCAAAGCATAAAAATAAATTCAAAACCCAGTTTCAAGAAAGTAGGAATTTATCTGAGTTCTGAACAACATTAGATAACAGAATAAAAACACTAACAAAAATTATTATATGTAATGTACAATCGTTAAAAAGAAATTTATAAAACCGTAAATAGAATTATGTTTGAAAACATTTTATATAATTAATCATAATTATCATATGAAGAATGAACATGGCGTTCATATATCAATTATTTATCTGCGCTTAACATAATTATGAAATATCTCCCTCAAATAATTGTTAGGTTGAAGGCACCAGCTTGCAGTCAATTAAGTTTTTTCACATGAGAAATGCATGTTCATAAGATGAGGAGTAATCTTAACCTTAAACAGAATGGCATTCGTCTTAGAGCGAAAATGAAAGACGACACTTCTTAGCTATATGCGTTTAAACATTTTTTTGTAGGATCATGAACATTTTTCAAAAATCCCAGGCTATTTAAAGTTAAGGTAACAAAAGGAAGCATTTTAAGATCTTTCTTAAGTCAGTTTATTTCAATTACTCATTCCAAAAAACAGTTTTTTATATTTGAAGCAAATTTAAATTGCTTAACTTTAAGCAGCCTGGGTTCCGTTTTCCACATTTAAAAAGAATTTCTCCAAGCCTATTAGCAAATGTGAAAATCTTGGAGTATACTTTAATGCAATGCTGAAAAATTATATTAAAGTGTATTGCCGTGGCTGAAGTTGTTGAGCAGATTATCAAGTTTTTTGAAAATTTCGATTTTTGGGAAAGATTTAAATTCTCTCCATACCTAATATTCATGTATTTATAAAGTTTTGAGCCCATGGAAGCAACAAAGAAATTGTCTATTTCTTGATATGTTCAAAGACATCCCAAACCTAGTAAGGCGTGCCGTGCTCAAAGGTAAATGCTTTGATTTTTGAATATACATACACTTTGAAACATAAATGTTATCAAATACGAATTTGCGTTTCGTAATTATTTATTACGCATACAATTCCGGGGTACGGAGCTCCATTTGATTAACTTTGTATTATTTAATATATTTATGCTTTCTAAGGGCGTTTATGAGTATCTTTGTCGGAATCCACGATAAGCATCATTAGTCAAAGTAAGGCACCTAATGAAAGCTTTTATATTTTTATGAAATAAACGTCAAAATTTAAAGCTCAGATAATAGTTTAAACATTTAAAACAAGTTCTATTTAAAATTTTTAATAGTTTTTTCGCAATTTTTTAAGCGCTTGCAATTCGCGAACAAATAAAGATATCAAAATCGCAAAAAAGAGAGTTTTATGTTCAATTTTAATTCGTACTTGGAAGATTAAAGGTTCAGACTTGTCTTTGCGCGAGGTCCTAGGTCCCAAATTTGGGTGCCCCGTTTACAGAATGTTTTGACAAAATTGGTATTCTTCATTAAAAAAGTTAATATTGTCATGTACTTTAGCCACATTAATAATGTTTTACCCAGATTTGCACTTACTCGTAGATGCCTCCATATCAAAGGACTTCCAAAATTCTCTATAGGCTTGGAAAAATGGTTAACAATTTGAACAAAACCAAGTGTATCAGATACCTACATAGGATAATGAGGGTTAAAAACTAGAAAACTTGTTTATTTCAAACATGGCAATCAAATGTTCTCAACAACTATTGGAATTTTGTATTTCACAAAACGGAATATCACCAAGTAACTTATAATCCATCAAGTATATAAATAAATTAGATGTATTGTCTTTAAATTTAACACCACTGCAAAAAAGGGGGTTTCTTAATTTTGCGATGATTCTTTTACAAAAGTTAAGTATTTATTATTCGTAAGCTGAAATATATTTAAAATTCGAAGCACCACAGGGTAGATGACTCTGACGTTACTATAACTAGTGCAGCAAGCAATGATTTGCAACCTCTGTAGATATTTGATACAATTAATTAGCGATTAAAAATTTATATCTAGCGCATTAAATTCGAATTAAAAATTCGCTCGCCAAAAATCATAATGATTGAATATAATTGTATATTTATTTTCAGTTGATTAAAATATAGAATGCCATTTACTAATTTCAGTGAAAATCTACGAATCGTCCATCGTGCAATGGCTATTACATTTAGTATTGCAAGAATGCTGGTGCTGCGTTCATCACTAGGGCCGGATTTTTCAAAACTTAAGGGGTTCTGAAAGCAGGGCTCAAGAAAATATGATCAGAAACTCAGATGAATCACTTTTTAATGCGGACGATCAGAGAAGCTTCCTCAAGAGATTCTCGTTGAATCCTCGGATAAACATTGTAGAAGTAACACTAGTTAAATACTAGAGAAAACATTCAAATGAAGTATTTCGTATGTACAGAAAACCAAAAGGCTCAAAACTTTGGCTTGTTCTTACAAAATCCTTTCGAATATAAATATGTTCAACAGATAACAAAATTTCCTGGCTGCATAATAATTGTTTGGTGTTTCTCAGCAATTGACATGTTTGGATAGTAAAAATCGATAAAGAACAGAAGTGGGATGGAAAATATTTTGAGAAGACAGTATTTCTGCACGATAAAGCACCCTGTATGTTTGCACTGAAGACCCAAAGTCTGTTCAGACAAAATCAAGTTAACTTTTGTTGACAATTAATAATGACCAGGTGTATCATTCGAATTAAACCCAACAGAATATCTGGGGTCCTTTTGAAGTATAGTATGGAAGAAAGATTTCTTTCAGAAAGCAAAGAAAATCAAAATAATAAAGATGTTCTGCTGAGACACTTAACTAAAGTGCTTGAAGAACTTGAGTAGATCATCAACTTCGAATTAATCGGTTGCAGTCCATGGTGGAACGGTTGGATGCGATACGAAGACCTAGTTGTGGTCCTACTAACTATTATATACAGGCTTGAGTTTTTGCATGTTGAATTGTATTTGGATATACTACTCTCTAGTCTAGCGCACTGTTTTTTATTATATCATACTTGCATACATTTTAAGATAGCGGAAGCAATCATAATTTGTCATTCTTTATGCTATTAATCGAAATCAATCAGAAGCAACAGGATAAGGCTTTCTCTATTGAAATTCATATTTATAATTTACCACGCTCTTCAGAAATACTGTTTGTGTTCCTAATGAAATCGGATTTTAGTTTCTTTTTGTCCGAACTGCTATGAATACGATTATAACCAACCTTTAACATGAAGATATAAAAATGAGTAATATGCAGTATGAGTTAGCATTTCAAAAATCATTTATGTTAGATTGAGAATGAAGTCTTATATTTTAAATTTATGAATTTCAGTGTTTATAGTTTGTATTTCATAAGAGTCAAGCAAATTAATTGCTAAAATAATCAAACAAACAAATACTACAAACTACTATACATTTATAATTACAAAATTAAAAATATGCACACTTACTTAATTATTATATAAATTTAGGATGAGTTTATTCATCTTAAGCAGCCTGGGGATTTTTGACATGATTCTATAAAATTTGTTTCAAATACTTATATCTCAAAAACTATTAGTTATGCTTAATCTGAAAGCACCACGTGATAGAGATTGATGAAGCAATACCTACTACGAACACATTCTAATATCAGTTACACTTATTATAAGTAAAATATTTGAAACGAATTTTCTGTAATTGATGGTTCGAAAACAAAGCTATTCTAAATCATCTCAATGTCACACTTACTAGTTTGCTTAAATTCAAATATTAACAACGGCACAAAATGACGCTTTCGAAAGCTTTTAAGCTCAAAGTAAAGTTTGATTTTTTTGCTAACCATATACTATGAGATTCATTTAAACAACAATTGGTTGATTTATATGAATCTAATAATTTTTTTATTCATTATATATTTTGAAGTTGTACTATATGTGAATCTAAGAATTTGCTTTATTATAAATATTGAGTTTTTAATTTTGTTAAATAATGAAGTTTATTTGCTTAATAAGCAATAAAGTTTTTTTGTACTTTATTGTATTATTATAAAGTCATGGGAACTTGGACACTAAGATATCAATAGGTTTTAATAAAATTCCATATTTTATTCTAAGCGAATACTTTCATATATTCGGATATCATCCTCTATATGCACTTAACCAGTGTTCTATTGATAATGAATTACCTGATATTTTAAGAAACTCAGATATTACACCAATCTACAAAAAGTGTGATCCTTTAAAAGATGACAATCATAGTCCAATTTATAGAACGCGCCAGTTTTCTAAAATGATCAAACGCATTCTTTGTACACAAATTAAAATTACCTCCAAAAACCAATTGGGCTTTCGCATTGGACTCTTTACATCTGCTTTCAATACTTTGGAGTGCAACTCGAAATCAAACTAACTTCGAAAAACATTTTCTGTAAAACATACATGTAAAAAATATCCTCAAATATATCTCAAAATAAATCCAGTTGCATAGCCCTTCTAGACTTAAGCAAAGCGTTTATTTCAATAAATTTTGAAATTTTGGCGATTAAACTTAAAAATTTCAGGTTTCAACAAAATTTAATTAAGTTACTTATGAGTTTTTTAGAAAATAGAAAACAGCGTATTTTCATGAATAACATGAAATCTGATTGTATTAAAACCGATCGAGGAGTGCCTCAAGGCATAGTACTAGGGCCAATTTTATTTGCAATATATGCAAATGACATAATTAAGCATGTAAATCATAATGAAATGTATCAATTTGCTGATGATAATTGCCTCATAAATACAGATAATGATGCATTTTGGGCCACAAAATATTTACAAAGTGACATTGAGCATGTTTTAGGTATTTCTCATCCAATCAATTAAAAATTAATCTTGAAAAACGCAATTCATTATATCTCCCTCTGATTCCTTAAAAGAAATAACAAACAAGATCGAATTATTTGTTTACAGTGTTCCAATAAAACAAAGTGATAATGTTACATATTTAAGTGTTGATATTGACAAAGACTTAAAATTGATAAATTTCTTCTAAAAAAGTTACAAAAAATGGCTTCTGGATTTAGATGCTTATGCCATCCTAGAAATTTAGGAACAGATTATCACGTTCAATTGTTGCATGTGTTTTGTTTATCGCAATTACATTATTGTTCATTTTCAGTTATTAATTTTCCTACAAAAAGCCCCCATTTAATTTCTAAAAGTTTTAAATTGTCATTAAAAACATTAAATTTTGCACGTAAGCATGGTCATGTTAGTACAATTCAATTTTATTTAAGCATAAATATGGCACAGAATGAATTTTTTTCTTGATAATTACTTAAAAGTAAATCCACGAGCACATACATGTACTTTCAGCAGTATTTCCTTCCTAATTTTATATTAATATTTGGAATGATTTAGAAAATGAGATTAGAGTGGAAAAAAATTACAAAAAATTTAAACAAAAATTAAACACTGTCCTTTTACACCTACAAAAAACAATCGGAGACATAAACATGTTAAAGACATTTCCTGATTTTTTACACTGAGCTCACGACATACATACTCATACACAAAGTTATCATTATTATTATATATTTTATATTTAGTTTGTAGTCTAATTGTATTTTTTAGCAAATATATTGCTTTGACACTTATAGTAATATGCTTTCTTTGAATCTTATTATTATTATCATTATTACAATTATTAATATTTGATCTATTTAGAATTAAATTGAAAAAAATCTAAGATGGAAATTTATATTTCCAGAAAAGAGACTTTGTTGAGGAATTTTAGAAAGTTCTATAGCCATTAGAGGAAAAATGCATAAATGTGTGTCTTATTTGTGAATAACTTTCTTTCATGAACTTTGATTAATATTACTAATAGATTCCTGAAAATGTCGTATTACTTGAAAGCCTCTTCTCCAGTCATAAGAACTCATCAAAACTTCTTCGAGCACAAAACAAAGACTTTACAATTCCTAATTTATAATTCACTGCTAGCAATTTCTTCAAGTAATTAACAGACTTGTAAATAAAACTTGCATTAATTTGTGCATTGAGCAACTCATTTAATGTATTATGGAATGAAATCATTTGAGTAAAAGTAGAAAAACGTTCGCAAAAATTTGAATTGTCTTAGAATCCTTTTTAGCTGCTTTAGCCAAACTATCTTTTTGGTAACCATTACAAACAGAAGCAACTCCAGATCAATTGAAATTATTTACCTATTAAATGCTTAGAGTAATCAAGCTGCTTGCTTACGAAAATTTTCATTACCGAAAATATACTTGAAATGACGTCATTTGCCTCACAACATTTCATTATTTTACAAAATTTATAAAGCTTTGAGTTTAGGTAATTTCATTTTTGAAATTTCCATACAATGTACAGTATTTAATGTAGATTTTACAGTATCATCTGAGAGTTGAAACGGCCCTATGTTGCAGTAAGATGTATTCAGTACAAAANTTATAAAGCTTTGAGTTTAGGTAATTTCATTTTTGAAATTTCCATACAATGTACAGTATTTAATGGAGAATTTACAGTATCATCTGAGAGTTGAAACGGCCCTATGTTGCAGTAAGATGTATTCAGTACAAAATGTAGTAAGTGGAGCAGAAGGTAATCCCTTCAGAATGATTTATCTGTTAACAATGATTTAATCCATGGTTTTTTAAATTTGATAGGTGATGTAGTAATGTTGATTTGATCTTTATATTCGGACCAATAATACGGATACAGCGAGTTTACGAGAGTTCACATTAAAATTGATATCAGAATAAATTCTAGAAAATTTTTTCGAATTTCTAAACAGATTCGATAATATGCAATCATATGAATTTGTATTTTGATGTCAAAACACAATATAGGAACTGGTCTATAATTGAGATGTCTGTTAATCTGAAATTGATAATGATGTGATAGAGTAATTGATAAATATATTTCTAGTATTAATTTAACAGTGAACATGAATAAGCCACAGATTTGGTTGTTGAAAGAAACTTGAAATAGTTTCCCATTGTATTCACTAAGTTTTTTTCCAGATTTTAAGTTTTAATCTACTCTATACTTAGGTTCAGCGTTGGAAAACTTCGATAGCACAGTAGAATTAGTTTCCTGAAACAGTCTAGCACTACCCGTTGGTCCCTAGACTCTGGGCTATGTGTGAATCTGTTGAAACGTCATAATTCTTTTTTTAAGAAAGCAAGACAAAGACCCGTTATTTTGTAGTGGATTCTTTCAAAGGAACTCTTTTTCTTTCATTGTATATTTAGTTTATATCACTTTCAAAATATACAATGAATGTTGAATGTTGAAGGCGTCATTTGTCAGTGTTTTTCATTTGGTTCAACCTGTTTTTTATTAGAGTTTTTGTATTCTTTTAAGGGCAACTTAAGAATCATGACATTATTCAAAAGCCTAGGAAAAATTCTAGAAAAAGTCTAATGAAAATTGAACTTTCAGTAAAATATTTAAAGAAATTGAATGGAAGAATCCTTAAAGATGTTTTGATCAAAAAAAGCAAATCCTTACAATAATTGAAGAATTTGAATCTATAAGCCATCCTTGCTTTGCAGTGTTTCCTGATATATTTGGGAAACAATTACGAAAATAATTGCTACTTACATTTACAACAACACAAATGCCTAAATTAATATAGAAATAATGTATGCAAAATTCTAGCACTGAGTTAGTATCCCTTGAAAACTAGTAAAATCCTTTCACTTCATCTCTATACTTTTTTATGCAGATCCTAAAAACTATTTTGAAATCTAATCGAAGCCAAAATGTTCAGTTTAAACTTATTGTGCGCAAAATTATCAGCACATTGTAGCAGAGTATATAAAAACACCTATAATGCAGTATTCAATGAAGTTGATCTTAACAAAATTTTAATTCGTGATTATTGAATGGCAATGCTCAACAACTTTGAGTTTATGTTACGGGGCATGCATATTGTATGCATCTGCTTGACACAATACAATTTGCGCACTTTGATTAATGCGTGTGCTACTAATAGTAGTTGATTGAAGTTTGGAGGATCTCCCAAACTAATAATGTATGAAATTTTTTGAAGTTATATATTTGATCAATTCTTGATGTTTCTACAAATTTTTTAAGTTTTCTTTAAAACGTTTGACAAGATTTGATCAAAGTTTCCTAAATTATCCTTAAAAATTTTAAAATTTGCGACTAGACTCCAATTTCAAAGCATAACGGAGAAAAATTCAACGTGACATAATTATTGAATGTTCCTTATATTGTTTTTATGACACAGAGGAACACTAGTTTTATGAAAGATTGTTTTCTAGAAACATCCTTGCTTTTATTATTGAACTACATAATGGAATTCCCCATTTGTCCTCAAACTGCACATTTTGCTAGAAATACTGTCATTTGTTCTTCTACATAGTTTTTTTCTGGTTTTTTGGACATGGTATTTTCGAAAAATAACACTTTATCTCTGTGTTTTGTGTTTATCTTTTTCATCTTTTACTCTATTAGGAGTGTTTCAGTAGCAAATTCGAATCTCAACTGCTGATTTGAATATTTTTGTGCGTCATTTGTCAATGCGTTTTTCGTTCGATTCAACCTGGTTTTTTAATCGATTTTTCGTTTACTTTTGGAGAGTTCAAAAATCATGACGTCACACTAAGTGCTCCCATTACAAAACGTGATACAGCGCAATGAATTTGGAACGTAACATATTCTTAATGCACCCTACAATGTTTTTATGATTGCCATTCTACGCGTATATTTTTAACTTTCAAAGATATTCAAGACAAAACTTTCACTAAAATTGAATAAGTGTAAGGCTCTTTCAATTATGTAGCAGCTATGTGAATTAAGTCGCTTTAGGGTAAGAGAATCATTATAAAAATGCAATGATACCACACTTGGTAAAATGCAGAACTATGGTTGGCCACAGAAAATATCCTTGGCATATACCAATGCGAACTCCTGTCTTGGCAACATGGACTTTGCTTTGGCTGGTTAGCTGTGTGTTTTTGGTAGCAGAGATGAGCAAAACATATACTTAAGACATGTGTTATTTGGCTTTGCAATTACGTTATCTTTCTATTGTTGTGAAATGTTAATTGTAATATCTAGTTCAAATTGGTTTCAATGAATGAGTTTTGCAAAATGGAGTCAGACCACACCACAAGTTGGGTTGGAGTTTGTTTGTAACAATTTCATAATTAAGATAGACAATAAACAGTGAAGTCAGAAGTTGGCGTATTTATTTCTTAACCTTAAACACACGAGAGATTTTTAAAAAATTGTACATATTCATTTTGAATTTTGTAAACAAAGCAAAGCTTTTTAAGAAGGCTTTGAAAAACGTAACTACGTGAAAAGATGTGAGGGAAAAGGCGCTTGTTAATTGAATAAACATTGCCAAATCTTATAATTGCTTTGTAAACAAAGAAAAGCCGCCTGGTTGAACCACTAATTAGCATATTACTAGTAGTACATTATAGTTATTTTATAATTCGCATTGAAACTTAATGATAATAATAAATTTGTATATTCCTTCGACATAATGTTTGTATTAGGGTTAGGATTAAGGTCTAGGTTAGAGGTCGACGGTTTTGAAATTATAACTTCGGTTCGGTTTTGGTGCAAAACCGCGGTTTCGGTTCGGTTTTGTTCTGTAATGAAAACATGTAATTTTGAAGCTATATTTTCTTATGGTTTTGAAAGATTAATTTCAAGTTTTTCTTAGTCTTAATGAGAGAAGAAGCATTGACACCAAAAAGACTGCATCGCTTCTTGGTGATCGTGTTCGATCCAATTGAACTCTTGCGTTTTGATGACACATATGTTGCCTGAATTGCCAACCACTTTTTCGCCAGTAGCGAGAGCTTTGGCAGTATTACACAGCTACTAATTACCAGTCATTAAAAACCGTTGGAAACCGTGCTAGTGAAAATGAGTCGGTTCGGATTCGGTCTTCGTGAAAACCGCGGTTTCGGTTCGGTTTACCGTCGATCTCTAATGTAGGTTTGCTTTTTCAGGGTTAGGGTTATGGTTTGGGTTATTGCAAACGTTGGGTTAGGATTAGAACAATAACTACTATATTAATAAACTAGCATATTTTTGTAATTATGTGAGGGGGCGGGGTGAAGCAATGCAAAATTCAAAAGTACCAAAATATTTGCGAAACTTCCAATCTTTTACAAACACACAAACATTAACTTTCTATTTTTTAAGTACTTCTATTATCGGCCAAGTTTGAGTTTGCTGCATTTTGGTTAGTTTCAACGAATTCATTTCTAACATATAATTTTTTTTCAATGTAATAATACTTGCATTGAAGACCACATACTATACTTAAAATTTTCCAACGATATTATTTGAAAATGAATAATTTAGTCTTTCCTACAAATTTGATTTTATTTTCATTTATGTCCTTCATTGTTTGTTATCAAAACATCAATGTGCAAAGTTGTTGAAAAGAAAATAATTGTAAATTTGAAAAACACTCAATAATTTAAACATAAGAAAAATTTTGCAGATGACGTTAGACATCATTAAAAGTGCTAATACCTAGAATGTTTGAATACATTTTAATTGCTCTGCTGAATGTAAATTTTGTTATTCCCCATAAACAATTTTCTTCTCAACTTTTAGCTTTGAAAGATCCGCATTTCTTAAAAAATGTGCAAGCCAATACTACGAAAATGGAAGCAAGATATACATGAGATACCTATTAAACAATTTTGAATATGTATCAGAATTAAGCGATTGGGAAATTGATGCACACTCAGTTGACATTTCTGCGAGTGTACCAATTTGTAGTTTATTTTTCNTCAGTTGTCTGGCATCTGCATAATCACACAAAGGTAAAAGCAACTTTTAGCTTTGAAAGATCCGCATTTCTTAAAAAATGTGCAAGCCAATACTACGAAAATGGAAGCAAGATATACATGAGATACCTATTAAACAATTTTGAATATGTATCAGAATTAAGCGATTGGGAAATTGATGCACACTCAGTTGACATTTCTGCGAGTGTACCAATTTGTAGTTTATTTTTCGATGTTCAACTTATTGAGCTTTTCAGCAAAATCGGTGTTATTGCTATCCATAGTATTTATACCTACAGTCTCTTCCTACTGAATCCCACTGAATCAAATGTGCCTGTAAGAAAAATACTAAGTAATGCAATTACCGAACCTGTATACACATATATAGTTGGATTCTCTATCTATCGACATTACCGTTCAATTCATCTTAAAATTGAACTTTCAACAAATTTAACTAGAATTTCTGGGATTGAATGGACGAAAGAAATTGCTGAAGGTATTGACAGCACCACCACTGTAAAATCCACGATGGCAAATGTAGTCACTGGAATGTTAATAAAAGTTGATTGGTATAATTTCATGTACTTCCTTAAATATGCATCGTTGAAAGTCGTAGAAAAAAATCTTTTTCAAATATTTGAAGTTTTCTCAAGCAATACGACACATATATTCCTAAGCCCGACCTCAGTAAATGCATTTGATTACATCAATTGTTGTCAACATATTGATGTACAGTTTCGAATTGTCGAGAGTGCACATTTCTCTGTTAATAGACTAGCGCATTTCCAAATTTGGACGAAAAGTGGATTAATGTGCGAACTTATTGATCTCTCTCAACCTCCAGTTAGACTAAACTCTACAGTAATTGATTTTGGAAGCATCTGTGAAGGTATCTGTTTGAAAAAGGAAATCATTAAGGAGGTTTATGTAAAAAAAGACGGTCAAGATTTCGCAACAATTGCGGCAGTGAAAGCAAATATTGGCGATTTACAAATTCTAAATTATAAACAATCATTTACATTGCGTCCTCTATCTCCTCGATATAACTATTTTTACATACAATAAATATTGAATATCAAAATAATCACATTAAATTGTTTGAAAAGTGCAACCCACATTTGTTTAGACTTTTTAACATGGAAAAACATTACAATTGCAAGAAGAAATCATTCGTAAATATAAAATTAATGATTTTCAATTTGTTCAATGTTAAGCATATATTTACAAAAAATATCTCGCCAATACAAGGTAAATAATATACTTATTTGATTATAAAGTTACAGCATATATAATTTTATAACATGCAATCCTTTCTCAATCTTTATTTTTAATGAGATAAGATACTTTTGGGCTCATCATGCATATCGCACATGCACTAGTGGTAATTGAAATAGCAACAGAAATTAGGAAATCGGCAGTGATTGGCTGGAAATCCTTTAAGAAATAATAAAGAAACGCGCAGAAAAGGGAAGCGATGCAGACATTGTATATTAATATGCCAATCATCTTACTATCATTCAATTCCTGGATTTTTACATTTCTTGTAAGAGCAGCAAGCATTACACCAGTTACCAGCATCAGTAGTTTATACCCGATGAGAATGTAAAGAATGTAAATATTTATATATTCTGCATTTTCTTTGACAACAAATGTTGTTTCAATATCAGTTTCCATTACATACTCAGAATCTCCAAACTTTCTTTTAATAAACAGAACCGTTGTTCTTAAATATGACAGAAGTATCAATGTAAAATCACTCAGTATCAGAATATTAAGTGTTGAAAGCAAAACTCTGTCTTGCATGAATTGCAACTTTTTTGAAGACTGCATTAGACGTTGTGTCATGATGACATGTACTCTGTAGGTCTTCAAAAATAGTCCTCCAAAACTCAAAGAGAATGACCATGCAATAAATAGGAAAGCAATAATATTTACCGTAAAGATTGTGTTCGGTTGTACATCTTCAAAAAGTGAGTGACGAGGAAGCACCATAAGAATGGCGCCCAAGTTTCCAAAACTACATCCAATGAGAATTACACTATTAAAATGCGGCGAAGACATTTTTATAACTTTTATTTCTCGAAATCGTATGTTGATGATAATGGAAAGCAGAGAAACCACTATTCCTGATCCACTTAAAGCAAATATGATGCTGATTCGTGCATTAGAGATTGTTACAACTTTGACTTTATGAATTCTCTCATCGCGCGGTACTTTTTCAAAAGGCTGCACAAATACATTAATTGAGGTTTCACTTGCATCATATATTGCAATTCTCATTGGAGCTTCAGTGTAATTGCGCAGAAATTTTTGAATTTGAACCATCTTAATAAGATTACCATTACTATCAAACCGAATTCTACCCAGAATTCCTTCATAGGAACTTTGATATATTTGCTTTAAGAGTGCTTCACCAAATTCTTCTTCACTTTTTCCTTGGCAATCACTCTGAAGGCATTCAGAAAGCGATAAAACTGTTGTCATCATCGCATCAAATCCGTTTGGCCGATATACGATTGGATTTCCTTCGGGCACTTGGCTATACATTTCCTGGATGATGTCTTCTGCTAAAATGTCGCTCTGGTATATCTTAACATCTGTGTCGATTCTAGTAGGTAAGCCAGTTTCTTGAAGTGCATTATTAGCAACAATTCCAATTTCATCAATAGAGCAGTCATAATCAAAGTTAATAACTGCATCTCTAACAAAGTTTGAAGGAAAAATTATTTCATACTTATCTCCATAGAATCCTTGTTGATACGCTTCACACAAAAAAGCCCCACCCATATATGAATAAGTGAAGAGAAGAACTATGCGAGCGTCTTCTCTTAGCAATTCTTCAACTGCCGATTTTAAGTAAGTTTCAGAACGAATGATGTGGTTTTTTATCACTGTGATATTGTTTGCTTTTGCCAAATTGAAGAAGTGTTCAAATACGTCATAAAAAAATTCATAGTTTTCAGTGACTGTGAATATGCGACTCCACCCGAAGTATTGAAGAATTTTGATTCGCACTAAATTTCGTTCAATTGCAGAATTGGTCATCCTTGTGAAATATGGAAATTCCTCTTTGTTAGATAGTTCTGGGGAAGCAGAATTAGGACTCATTTGTGGTATGTTGTAGTATTGCAACAAATGTCCTAAACGCAGTAGATTAATTGTTTATAGTAAAACAATGGCATTAAAAAATCATCAATGCATGATTGTCACTAATTTCCTTGCATACTACATAAACTGATAGGTATTTTTAACGTTTAGAAGTGATTGTAGATTTTGTTCTTGCGCCATTTCGACCAATCTACTGCAATTTTACTATCTGGGAATTTTAAGATACTCAAAGATCTTGCCTTTGAGTCCTCATTGAAATAAAAAAATTATTGAGTTCAGCAAGCTTAAAAGTTTTACAATCAATGCTTATGGGGAATATGTTGAAAGAAAAACAAGTGGAAGAGACATGGTAGAAAAAGAAGGAATTGTGTGAGGAGGGAAAGCAACTTGTTAATAGTCAAGTTTGAGAACGAAATAGTTCTTTAAATTATGTTAATATATTTTCTTTTATTCTTAACATTCATATATAGAACAACTTCTCTAAACAAATAAAATGCAATCGAAAGTCCTTCAAAATTCAAAATTTTTGTAAACTACAAAATGTAAGCACAATGAAACGTTCAAATGATGTAATCATAAATATCGTGCTACTGCAATATTAACTCTAAGCAGGACTTTTTTCATATATGTGATGGTTTCTTCAATTAAAATTTCAAATGCTCATTAACTAATAAAGATATCCAAATTCCGCAATTCCACAATTAGTTTTTCGAATAGGTCTCTAGCTCATTTAGACACCTCGGTTCCCAACATTTGCTTGGCAAACATTTCCGTCTATGGGTACGGCGTTTCGTTCAGGTTTCACTGCATTTCTACATACACGAATAAGGCGCGGGTTATTGTTGATCCCTTGGGAGGGGGGGGGACTTGAACGTTTTTTTTAAACTGATTTGTCATTCAAAAATACTTTATTTCACTTTCATGTCTTCATGTCGGTTCGGTTTCGGGTAAGCCCACATGTTTCGGGAAAACGCCATAGGTAAGCTCAACGTTTCGATGGTTCAGAAAATCACCACTTACGCTCGCGAAAACTATCATCTGTTCACTAACAGATTTCATTTCTTGAGTATTAACGAAAAATAGCCGCATACTTATTTATTCGATAGTGCGTTGATATAAAAGTAGGAAACTATCGCTGTGAATTAATGTATTTTTCTGAAAATGTTTTGAAGGATTTGAAGTTAATACAATTGAAATAATGAAATATTGATATCAGGTGGCTTCTTTAGTATTATTAAATTTGCATCTTAATTTAAAGTAGTTAAATGTCTTTTCTTGTGACATGACAATTTCAATAAAATTTACGCGTTATGCAATTCCTCTGGACAGGCTTTATGCGAAACACTCATTGATTTTTTGTACGCTGCTTCCGACGAAAAACTTTCTAAAGTAGCGTTAGATCGTGACCAAGTAAATATTATTGACCAACCGTCTAAATGACAGATTGGTATGCTGGTAACAATCTTAGCAGGAATCGAACTTAGTGACTATTAGCAGTGGTCAGGAGCATTCCAGGAATTTCTGATAGGGTACTTATCAATTTTAATCAAGTTTAGTGGTCAAATACATGGGAAATCCTTCCAAAAACGGTCAAAATATTTCAAAATTGGTAGTTAATGTGCATTTTGCGACATCAGTTCTTAAATTTTATTTTTTTTGCGTGAAATACTTAAATTCCTTAATAAAAAAATCATTGCTGAAACTCCGAAAGAGGGGGTGGATATTGCCACATTGCCCTTGCCCCCCTTAAAAACGGCACTGGAAAGGCAACTTAACTAGATTAACACGATACCGATCGAATGCAATAATGCAAAAATACGCAGGCTTACAAATCATATTGTATGCAAATTACTTTAAATTTAAAACCTTCGATTTTACAAAAATAAATAATAATTCCGCCAATTAACAGTGTTATAAAATATGTAATGAATAATGACGTACTTATTTGTTATCAAGATTAAAATTCAAACATCTGAATTGAAAATTCAACTACAAAAGTTAGAAGCTGGGCAGAAAAACCAACTGTAGAAATATCTTAAGAGCAGAAATATGCAGAATATAAAAGGGATCTAATGCAACGGATACATTTGACGTAGGTTCGAAGCAATTACTGTCAGTTATTATCAGCTGAATTTATATTAATGACTCTAAAACCCAAAGAAAAAGTTTTGCCGATAACGTTTATGGTTATAAAATTGTTGTGGTTATAAAGACAGCTTATTTTTGATTATTTTTTAATAATAGCCCTAATTGTTATAAAATAATGTTATTTTTTGTTCATTGTAGAACGAAAATGCTTTTTGGTAATTTTTTGGTTACTTAGTGATGAAAACAGTTTTTGTTGTTAAACAGTTGTTTGCGGTTGTTTAATATTTGTTCATTAATTGATTCTAAGAAAAATCAATTTTCTAGAAGTTTAGTAAATCTACAATTATCATACAAAGCAGGTTTCAATCTATGTTGATTGTGTTTGAGAAAATGGTTGCAGAAAGACTTTAGCATTACATACGATTAATGATCTCGTATAAATAAGGGTGATTTCCTAAATGTGGAATAGTTGATTGCAAATGTGTATCGTATTAAATGGTAATTCAAGTGTGGTGTTTTTGCACATGAATGGTTAAGCATAGGGTTGGGTGTAGCCTGAATAAAAATGGTAAAAAAAATTGGTTGTAATGGCTTAAAATTTGCCTCAAAACGATTGTTTATAAAATAAAAACCAACTATTGTCAGGACACTAAACCAAAAATTAACGTTTAAAAAGCTTTTTATTATGATTTTGGTTAAAAAGGCATTCAATATGAATTTTGACATTGTCTCTTTGCTTAGAATTCCAGAGTAACTTTTCCTCAGTTTTTCTCAAAGAAGAATGGAGTTAAAATGGCACTGTTGGAAACACATAAATATCCTTGATTAATTGCGTGTTCAGATACTTCCAAGCAAGCATAGTTTGACGATTGTAAGAGAAAATTGAATTCATCACTCCATCAAAAAATTTTAGAAAACCGTCCTTATAATCGGGAAATAACCACTAATCAAACAAATCCTTTGTCTCCATGGATTTTTCATCAAGAAATTGGGGAAACCTGTATTTCATAAGAAAACAATTCAAATTACGTTCAGATAAGACACTACACTATACATTGCCTTTGACAAAGAGGAACAAATTTTGGTCTATAAAAAATTTTTTTTTATGTTTCTTTTGAGGAGTTACCAGCGGAAAAGTTTGATGAAATCTCTTGATTATATTACAAATTATCCTGTTGATCTTGCAACTTATTGTGTTCGAAATTTTTGATATAATTTTACAATGAGAATATTGTCTTCAAGGTTAAGGATTTCGAACTTAATTTGATGATGTAAATTATGTAGGTGATATAATACCAATGAAAACATTTCCCATTTATCAATACATACATGTTATATAT
>CABFPE010000002.1:170570-183907 GCA_900660155.1 Hofstenia miamia
TATATATATATATATATATCAACCTTCGCTTATTTGTGAACTTAATCATATTCACTAAATGACAACACCATTTACATATATATTATCTTACTTACATAAAGCGATTTCCATAAGTTTCTTCCAATTATTGATGAGTGATTTTCATCTTAAAACATGTTTCAAATGAAGGTTATATGTTTAAAAATATTAAGAATCAAATAGGTTCTTAAGATTATATAATAGAAGTTTTAAATTATATGATTGAAAACCTAAAAAATTTATGCATATAAATTTTATCACTTTTTATGTTATTAATAGTTTACAAAAAAATTCGAGTTACCACTTTTCAATTATTTTAATTTCAAATGTAAGTAAAATTTTATATCAAAGAATAATACATAAAACTCTATCAAATAATTCGTATTTTGTTCTAATAGTGTCGTACTAATATGAAAACATAAAAATAACAATTTTACCTGAGTCGACAAAACCAATATCGTTTGAAGCTAACTATAGCAAAATAAAAGAGAGTTTGTATATTAGGTAGGATAAAGAAAACTTAGTTTGAAACTGATCATTTTGTTTTGTGGTTGCAATGCTGACTGAAATGTACATAATATGAAATTACCTGCCTCGGAAAAGGTGATTGGAATAAATCTGGAATGCATTGAGGTGCTATTAAAAACATAAAATTGTGCAATGGGTACATATAGCGCATGTTGAAATAAGCAATGGTGCTATGCAAATATAGCTTGTAAATATCATTGAATGGTGCATCATATATTGACATAAAATTCCAGAATGATTCTACTGTTGTAATGTCAGAAAGGATTCTTACTCTTAGATTCTATTTTAACATTGAGAATCGAAATAAATTCGTTAAGACAAACTAGTCTTAATCACGATTTTCTAATATGTATTGAATTCACAATTTTCATTAAAAATACTTTTCTTTATTACTTATATTTATGTTTATGATAAGCATTTTCGATTCTTGATAAATATGTGTGCTCAAGATAAATCTTCCATTAATTTAGTGATTTTATATATTGAAGCCCCAGATTTGGAGTCTAACTAGAAAATATGATCATAACTTTAAGCAAGGTACATTTGGCATTTGACTTATGTGTTTCTATACACATGCAAGAGGATTTATGAAAGCATTTCGACAGCCTAAAAATGGAGAGCAACCCAACCTATTTAACATCGTTTTTTAACTAGAACTTCCAATTGGGTCAAAATTGGCACATTACCCACTATATTTATATTCATATGCCAAATAAAGTGAAAAATATACACACCTGTAATAATCAATTTTAGTTTGCATGTGCTTAAATTTGTCAATATTTCATTTTATGTCATTTGAAATGCTTTTCGATAAATCATTTTCAAGGAGTAACAATATTTCAAGGATTAATAACTTGCGCAAGGTAGTATGAGAAGCCATGTGAAAAATAAAAAAAATCAAACACACTTTTTTTTATACATTTATTAGTGTGTATCCCATATAAGCTTACTAAGAAAAATTTGGTGTGAATCTACTTGGAAAAAATGTAGATATCAATAAATATGGCATTCAACTTGTCACTAGCAACAACAATGTCCACTGTAGAAAATAGCGACTGAATAGCCAAAAAGATAAATATATGTATATTATATGTATATATATATATATATATATGTACATATGCATATATATATGTATATATGCATATATATATATATATATGTATATATTAGAATTTACTATTCTCCATAGCACTAATAATTTCCCATTGAGCCGTCGGAAAAATACTAATTAAATATAAAAAAAACTATTTTGAACAGCAATATAATACTATTCAAACCAAAAGAGAAAATTTAATACTGTGTTGGAAATAGCACATTTCACTCTTTTGGATATTAAGAAATATATATTTTAAATTTCTCAGCGTAATTGAAAAACTATGTTTCTTTAAAGTCTGAAAAGCAAAAACATCACAATCCCTGTCCTTTAAATCCGGAAAGGGTGCAAACCAATTTGAAAGCAGGGTAATTCCAGATAATTATTTATGCATAATGATTTAATAGAATTTGATTGAAATGCCTTGTAATAATAACAAACCATTCAAATGAAACCCACAAAGTGTGAAAATAGAAATAAATGTATATACCTTACCAAAATTAACGGAAGTTTATTGATAAATATAAACAATTGTTGACAAACAGTATGTTGCGTGTTTGTAGAGATCAACTTAACAAATTGTTAATTTATATGAATTATAGGGAGTGCCTTACAATTTTTTAAATAAATATCAAGGAAGTATATACTCGTGATTCCGCAAGTCTTAGAACATCAGCTTTCTAAGACTTACTATAATAGTTTTTTAATTGATTCGATTTATTTGGAATCTGTAGACTTTCAAATTTGGGACAGATCTGCCCGTTTACATTACTGCTGAAGGTCCCGTAGGACCCCACTCTACATATAACTGAGTTTCAGTAGAAATTATTATGCTTGGTGACATTTGAAATTTCGGGTATCCAATTGATTTTGTATAACAAAATTTGAGGTGTGTTAGAAAACACCTGTTATTCGTAACTAAGACCAAGTTTCTTTTTAAGGAAATGCTACCATGCGCTTTATTAACTGAAAAATTGTTTTCTATGTTGCGAGAATTTTAATTAAATTGGCGGANCAAGTTGGAAATGATGAAAAAATATACATATATAGAAATATATTTTAGNTTATAGGGAGTGCCTTACAATTTTTTAAATAAATATCAAGGAAGTATATACTCGTGATTCCGCAAGTCTTAGAACATCAGCTTTCTAAGACTTACTATAATAGTTTTTTAATTGATTCGATTTATTTGGAATCTGTAGACTTTCAAATTTGGGACAGATCTGCCCGTTTACATTACTGCTGAAGGTCCCGTAGGACCCCACTCTACATATAACTGAGTTTGAGTAGAAATTATTATGCTTGGTGACATTTGAAATGTCGGGTATCCAATTGATTTTGTATAACAAAATTTGAGGTGTGTTAGAAAACACCTGTTATTCGTAACTAAGACCAAGTTTCTTTTTAAGGAAATGCTACCATGCGCTTTATTAACTGAAAAATTGTTTTCTATGTTGCGAGAATTTTAATTAAATTGGCGGAATGTGATATAGTCATACCTCCGTTTCAAAATAAGTGACCAATCCCACTATTAGAAAAATTCGGAAATAAGTGACCAATATGAAAAAATAGAGTACAAATGGATAAAAAATGTCTAATTTCATTGCTTTTGTAGAAATTTATCTACGTAAACAATTAATAATAATAATAATTAACAATACTTGTATAAACGCTATATTCGAGCTATGGCTTTTGCCGATTCGATAATCGTTTTGTTGCATCTAATTCTTTCCTGCAATCTGCCTTGACGTCGTAATTTCATCTTCGATATATGCGGGAGTTTGTACTTGTTTCCTCCATCACAATCAAGTATTTGCTCCATTACCAATTTCAATGACATAAAGATATCGCTCAAACCTTTCGACTCAAGGTCGATAAAAGATTTCTCCACACATCCAATTAAATCGTCAATTGTCTTTGGAGAATTTGGCGCTGTAAAGCTTGNTTTCTTGTTTTTTCTTTGTTGATAGACTGGATGTTCTTCGTGACTATCGTTCCTTTTAAACGGTTTTTGCTATTGCGCGGAGCAGATTCTTTGTACACAAACGGCCATATGCCGATCTTTCCATCAAAAAGTGCTTTCTTGTTAGGATCATACCTTGGTCGCGCAACAGCTGTCATGAACATCACCTTTGTTATAAACCGCTTACTGTTGCAAAATCGATCAGGAGGCTCTTCATCCGGAAGCAGATAGTACAGTACGTATGGTTTACAAGTGTAATGTAGAACCATTTTTCGTCAATATGCACATAAGAGTACATTTCATCGAAGAAACCATCATTTTGGAGAAAGGATAAGCAAAAATCAAGTCGCTCCATTTTGTTCTTCTCCGTGAGCAATGGTGTGACATAATCTATCAAGACTATCATGATTGGTCAGGATGAGAGGAAAAGAATGAAGAAACAAAGACTAAAATTATTATTGATTATAATGATTAATTGTAAATCATGATAGGATTGATTATTCAGTTTGTAAAATGTTTTGTGCAGTTAATACTTAAAATTATACTCGACGGTATTTGACAAAACAAAAGATGGTCAAACAGCATAGTCAAATTAAAGCTGACGTTGCGTAAAATTAACAGAAATATTAAAGCNCTTTATAGCTGGAATAACTTCGTCTATAATCATTTTTCTTGTTTTTTCTTTGTTGATAGACTGGATGTTCTTCGTGACTATCGTTCCTTTTAAACGGTTTTTGCTATTGCGCGGAGCAGATTCTTTGTACACAAACGGCCATATGCCGATCTTTCCATCAAAAAGTGCTTTCTTGTTAGGATCATACCTTGGTCGCGCAACAGCTGNAACCATTTTTCGTCAATATGCACATAAGAGTACATTTCATCGAAGAAACCATTATTTTGGAGAAAGGATAAGCAAAAATCTAGTCGCTCCATTTTGTTCTTCTCCGTGAGCAATGGCTTCAAGGCATTGGAATGTCGCTTTAGTTTACCATCCTGCAAGAGCCTCCAGAAAGAAGTTTTTGGAATTCCAATACAAACGGCAAATCTATCCAAAGTTTGTCTGTCGCATAACGGGATATTTTCAACTTCTTTGAGTTTTTCTGCATCCCATTTTTTTCCAGTCACACTTTCCTTTCTTTTTGGATGCTACATCCACAGATTTTGTTGGATCTATCACTCCTTCTCTTCCTAATCTCCAGATTCGTCGAATAATTTCGCCAGATACACAAACATTTGCCATTGCCTCTTGCGTGGCACCACGGCATAACCTACCATTTTTGTGTCGTTGTGACATAAAAAACCAGAATGTTTGCTGTGTTTGGTTTCTTTTCGTGTTGATTTATCGGAGCCATTGTTTGAGATTCTATAAATGCAAATTGTGAACACAGCGGAGAGAAATGCTATCACTCCTGAAATTCCTAATTTTCAACGCTTCACACTGCAGTCCATAAGTATCGTACATCTACAACAACACGTCCGTGGTAGGGAAATGGTATAGTAAGCATTATTATCCAATCAAATCGCGCGTCAAAGCGAAACTGCCAATAATTATGACAAAATCGTGAATTCGGTCACTTATTATGAAACGGAGGTAGTATTTTAAAATGTGACTTCTTTTGCAAAGCTAATACTGATCATGCCAAACTATAATGATAATGTTTAGATTCAGCATAGGAAGCATAAAATAGTTTTATAACTAGAACAAAATATATCAAATTCATTGCAATGCACTATGTTAGCGGGGCTTCAATGATTCAAGTGTTTTGTAGGGTAGAGTTTGATGGCATAGTTTGTCCTCCTCTTTCCTGTTTTCATTAATGATCTTGCCTTATACTACAATCCTTGCCCCTGCAGTCTTTATACGGAAGAGACAGAAATGTTCTCTTTCAATCATTCACTATAATTCTATCGGCAAATTATCATCATAATGATAATGACTGTTTGTCCTTTAATTATCTGTTATTTCCTCTCCCTCCTTGTAGTTCAATTGCGGTTAAAATATGTCCCCCAATCCTCCATCTTCAGATTCTTGACCATCTTTCCTTTAACTCCCTTTGATCGTTTTGGTGATATTCAATTTGCGGCTTCATACTGTACACTGTACACCTTCTGATTCTTCTACTGTTTTTTCTTCGAATGAGCACTCATAAAGTTAGTTCCCACAAAGCGTCTCCATTCCGATTATTCAATATCACTTTTTAGCATTACCTCCTTAGTCCTTTTTTTCCTCGCTTTATCTGTTTTAACACTAATTGTAAATGTTCGTTCTGTGCTTTCTAGTCCCACCCATACAGCAAATAAAGCTTTTTTGTGTCTGTTTTTGTTTATAGCCATCAGGCATTTGCTTCAGTACTACAATAGCATCAAACTAATTGTTGGATATAAATTCTTTCAATAATACAAATTGGATACTGAAAAATTTTCATCGCTATAACTTTATTACAAAAATTCCCATTCTCTACACAAAAATATTAATTTTTAATATGTAGATCACACACAAACCCCATACTGTATCTCTAATAGCCAATCTCTTATGATTATGGGAATATATTCAAAACACGATACTAATTTTATGATGGAAAATTTTATTTTAATCTTTGACAAAAACCTTAATATTTTCTGTCCAGAAACGAAGATCTTACTTAACAAAAATTTTAAGAATTCTTCCTCTAAATATAACAAATCTAAACCTTGGTTAACTGATCTGTGCAAAACAATGATTATTGGGAAAAGATCAAATTTATCATTGACAAAATCTAGCAAAAATTTCTTAGCTTATAAAAAAGCAAGAAATTTGTCAACTATTGAAAATCATAAATCTTTTAATAAATATATTAAAAATGAATTCAAAATTTTACCAAACCAAGAGTCCAAATGGAAGCTCATTCATGAAATTGCTAACACTGGAAAATCTAAATCTACAATCATTGAGGAGATTACCCTAGTTGAAAAACTTTTAAAAACTTTGCGTAAAATTCAATTTACATTAAAATCTTTGAAGAAATTGCAGATCTTTAAAGAAAAGTAATTTTTTACTTCAAGATCTTTAAGGATACGCAATTCTTGTATAAAATTAAAGAAATTAGGGATCTTTAAAGAATATAAATTTTTATCTTAAAAGATCTTTAAAGAAATAAATCTCCTGTTACAAATCAAAGAAATTGCAGATCATTATTTTATGTTGAACGGTTATGAGAGACTCTGATGGGAACTTATTTACAAATGATTTTAACATTAATAATGTACAAAACGAAACATTTGTTAACTTGGGAAAATTTAAAGGATCCTATATCAAATATTAATCACCAAATATTAATAAGAAAATCCCCCAATTCATTTTTCGTTTTTCGGCTACCTACGAAATAATTAAAGCAAATAATAAACTAAAACCCAATAAATCTAGTGGTTCATCTAAAATTTCTTCCTGGGTATTAAAAGCAACTGCTTCTATAATTGCTGAACCTCTAAACTTCATCATCAATAAATTCTTAAAGCAAAACAACTTTCCAAAATGTTTGAAACAAACATATATTAATCCAGTTTTCAAAAAGAAGAATGTAACTTTAGCTATTCATTATAGGGTGATCTCAATTACTTCGCCAATAAGTAAAATTTTCGAACGACTCTTACATAATCAAATTAGTGACCACCTTTCAAAACACCAATTAATATCAAAAAGACAATTTGGTTTCCGCAAGAATTTTTCAACTGATGATTCTCTTTTGTCTGCTACCAAATTGACGGTCATCTCCTGACTCTGACCAATTTGTAGCAGTGGCCTGCCTCGATCTTTTTGACTGTATTAATCACGATATCTTTTATATGAACTTAGAAAAGCTAGGAGTTTCTGAAAGTAGCGTAAAATTAACACCCATGTAGCCACCAGTGGCATGGGCGCCACCAGTTCCCACCAGTGGACCACTGGTGGAGAAGCAGTGGCAGGAGTGGCAATTACAGCCACTCATAGCCACTAGTGGACCACTGGTGGATAAGTAGTGGCAGTAGTAGCAATTTCAGCCACTCATAGCCACCAGTGGACCACTGGTGGACCACTAGTGACATCTGATTTACTCTTAATCATAAATAATATATGAGCTAATGCTTGCAAGTAAAATATTTTTCATTATTATGCTCTCTTAGATCTCATAAACATATAAAATTCATTGTGAAGAGCTTTTTTGCAATTTTCTATTTGGCAACCGCTTGAATTCGAAGAAAATAATTAGGGTACTGAAGGACCATTCAGTTCCATTGGAATTACTCTTTCCCGTCTCATGATACAGAGACCTGGAACTGCAACTAATACGGAACTGTAACCAAAAATTTAGAACTGGTGCCATGGATTCAGAATATTACTCATATTTTTGGTCAATTTTGAACAGCTTATTTCTTCTTCTTGATAAAAATGCCGTTTTAGACATTTCTTTAAATGCTTTGAGGAAAGTCCGTTCAAATACAACATACTACACACCTACATTCTTAGCTTACTGAAACATTCATTAACTTGTATAGTCTACATTCAAATTAAATTTGGCGGCAATCATATAAATAGTCAATGTAATTATGAATTAATTATATAGGTTCCAAATTTAATAATATTATAAAGAACAAGATATTTCTTGTTCTTACAGGAGTAAGATCATTAACTTGAGATCTATAAACATGTGCAGTGTATTTGAAAGTTCATTTTCAATAGATTTACACTAATTATAAAGTATTTAGTGACTATGTGTTTGCCGTAATTTCTGTGAAATCTAACTTGTAACTGTGGAAACCAAAAGAATTTTTAATAAAAACGTGCTAATGGCTAGTTCTTACTAATTTTAAATCTCTTCAGTATAATATTTTATTTTATGCTCATTTTTTATGGTTTCTTAAGTTTTTAAAAAGGGAATAACTACAGTTGCAAAACTACTATATCATTATCATACATTACTGATAAGATTCATTATTTTAATTCTAGACACTATAAATGAAAAAATATATACATCCATGAAGAACATCATGATAGGTTTGAATAGTTATGTTATTAATTCTAGTAATCCAAAGTCATTGAACGGCCCTTGTTCGAAGTTGTTTTTCCTATAATAGCATCAACCATAACAGATAGCTCATGTTGATCAATAATGCCATCGTTGTTAGTGTCATACGTTTCGAATTTTTCTTCTGCAATGGTAGAAAACTTTCGCTTTAAGTCGCTTGGCACTGAATTGATAAGTACATTAAATTCAGATTTCGAAATTCCTTTCTCGTTATCCATCAGTTCAACATCAGCAGCTAGTTTTTCTAGTAGTGACTTGTCCATAGCTTCCATTTTTTCCTCCACTTGGACGAAATATGAAGTTTTGAGTTGCTCAAAATCATCTCTTACTGCAGAGAGTTTAATATTTTCTTCTCTCATCTTTATGAAGAACTCTTTGTACTTTGCAAGCTGTTTACTTAAATCTTCCACTTGATATTCTAAATGATTCTTTTCGACTTCGAGGTCGCCTTTATCGCTTTCTAATTTCTCGTTTTGAGAGAAAATATTCTCTTTCTCGTTTTCTTTTTCATCTATTTCTTTTTGAAGTTTCCTAATCTTCATTTCCATGGAAGTAACTACTTCCAGTTCCTGAGTATATTGTGATGAAATCCTGAGGTTTTGCTCATTCAAATCTATGATCTGTTTTAGGGTGCTGTTGTTACTTTCCGACAGCTTTGAATTTTCTTGACATATATTGAAAAGGCTATCAGAGAGCTTTTTAATATTTTCCTGTAGCTCAACATTTTCACTTTTCAATTTGTCAAGTTTTTCTTCGAAGGAAGTGTTCTCAGCCTTTAATGCCTCAATTCTTTTACTTAGATCCTCATTATCTTCAGTAGTTCGACTTTTTTCAAATTTTAGTTGGTCTACTTCTCTTTGAAGTGTGATGATGTTATCTTCGATTTCTCTCTTCTCCACTACTAATGAATCATTTTTCTCGGCTAATTCAGTTATAGATGCGTTTTTATCATTTACTTCCTGTGTAAGTGCAATAATTTTGCTGTCCATTTCGCTAAATTTGCTATTAAGTTGCTCATTTTCAGTCTTAAATACGTCGTATTCTCGCTTAAAATCTTGGTACTGATGAAGCAACTTTTGGTTATCCTCTTTTAAAATAATTAAGGATTCCTTACTTTCATGACTTTTTGTTATCAATTTGGAACTTTCTTCTTGCAAAAGCGTTGATTTTTTAATCAGACTATTATTTTCAGTGAGATCTTTAAGACATTTCTGAAACTCTTCGCTGTTTATTGATAGCTTTGCATTTTCATTATTCAGTAATTTGATCTCTTCATTAAACTGGTCAAGCTGTTGCTGAAGCTTTGAGGCATCAATGGTTACTTCGTTTTGTTTTGAGTTTTCAGCAACTTTTTTTAGTATGGCCAACTGGGAATCCATTTCTGTGACCTTTGTATTTAAGTTTTTCACTAGGATAGATTTTTCAATTAATTCATTTTTAGCTTTCTCATGTTCAGCAGTTAGCTGATGGAAATTCTCTTCTATTGCGTATGTGGCACTTCGTAAGGTAGCATATAATGCCTTCAATTCAAGAGTTAGTGTACCACAATGACCGTTTCCATTTCTCAATGTTATAGTTTTCTTCAACAGTTTATCTTTTTCAAGAATATTCAAATCGGCAACACCATATGCCATGAACACATCCGCTTGGAAGCGATTTTTATCAAATATGGTAAAGAACAGTTCATGAACATTATCTTCTACATCAAATTCAAAGTCCTTATTCCAGACAGGGTCAAGGTTATTGTCAATGGCCTTGGTTTTCTTTCGGCTAAACCCGCACTCCACAATAACGTATGGGTCGCTATCTCCAATCAATTCTTGAGATTTGAGATCATTTGCACAAACTACTTTACACTCTAACTTTCGAACAACTTTCGTCTTAACTCCAGGAGAAGTCATTAGTCTAAATATTTTGAATCAGTAAAATTAATAAAACCAATTTTAATATATTTGACATATACAAGATTTAAAAAATAAACGTCAGTTCAGTTTTTGATTGAAATACTTAAAAAGGTTTTTAACTTCAAGCTACACTCTGAATTTTTGCTTTTGTTTAGATTTTGTTGATTATGTCGATATAACTTATGGAAGATTGTGGTTTTCAAAATCTGTCATTACTTAATCCAGAAAATGGGTAGGTTTGTTTTTGTAAGAGAATATTTTATCAGGAGAGGGCAATGTACATTCGTGGAATTTACTGAGAATTCTACACTGCATAGGTGAGTCGGGCTGGAGTAAATTTTAAAAATCTTTACTTTGCGCTGTGTTGGGTTTGGTTGGGACAGAAAGACATGATCTACTTGCAGGAGTGATCTATTCTCATAAAAATTTTTACTCTAATAAAAGATGTAAATTATATTCCTTAAGCAACTGCGTTTTTTGATGGTAGGTTAAGACGAAAGCATTTTTAAGAAATACATTGACATGGCCATTGTATTTTTATATGTGTATACAGGTGTGTCAGAATTCAAATATTTAAACATGAATGTATAGAATTAAGAAAAGTCGTATGAATTGGTAAAAAGCTTTGTAGATTGTAAGACATTATTGGAAAGATTATTTGAACATAATATAAGAATCTTAGGATATTTGCTTCTTAAGATAATATCCTGTATAGAGTAGGTTTGCCATGAAATTATATAATGCTGTGGTCTATTTCAATGAACAACTTACCAAGATTAGTGCAACTTCCGGTTATTAGTTGTTTGTAAACAACTCTAGAACGTTGAGTGTGTTTACCAATTGGAGATATATAAATTATGAAGGTCGAATAAAACATTTACCTACCTGATAATTCTTATGAAATACTTAAGACAATGAAATATTCCTGCCTCTAGAGGCTGCATGATTTAAATTTAATTAATTTTTCAGATATGTATCCAATTGAATGACTATCTAGCACTTGATTACAGTTTTTTGGCTTGAAGATTTTGCAAGTGTTTTATTGAGATAGTATTGATGAATACAAATTCAAACTAAGGTAATCTACTACGGTCAGGCACCCATATATCTGAAGCATAGCTGACTAGATTCAATTTAGTTTGTTAAGTGAATGGGAAAACGATTGTGGGAAAGACAAACATTAGCTTGGCATCCAGATGCGGTTATTACACCGCGCATACCTTTAACTCAAGAAAAAGTCTTGAAAGATTGGAGTGTGGCTTATATATGGTGGAGGTTTACTTACCTAAAAATCACATTTTCTATTTTCCTCAAAATTTGAAATTATTCGGTTCGAAATTTGTTGAAGTAATTATTTCAGCACTACAAAGTAAAATTAATGACAAAATAA
This sequence comes from Hofstenia miamia, assembly GCA_900660155.1. Classification (NCBI taxonomy): domain Eukaryota; kingdom Metazoa; phylum Xenacoelomorpha; order Acoela; family Hofsteniidae; genus Hofstenia; species Hofstenia miamia. The sequence goes on from CABFPE010000002.1 coordinate 182,512, forward strand.
ATAAATCAATCTTTGCAGTTGTAACTGTCGCATGCCATGATTATATCAATTATATGACATTTTCGGAGTTCCTATATGAAAGGAAATTGCTTTGTAAATTTTGACTTTATTGTTTTAGAATAGACATAGTAATTACAAACATGCATGAATGTTATTGAACACTAGTCTCTAATAAATATAATAGAATTATTAACTGGTCTATAGAACAAAGTTTAACCCTATTTTTCCCAGTATTACTTTTAAGTAACAAAGTGATTTGTCCACTTTTTTGAACATTTTTATCCAAGCCTGTTAACAAATATTGAATCCTTTTGCATGGACACATCTTTGGGTTGGGCCCACTCACGCAATGATGATTTTGCTAAAACTTATTCTTGTGCCTGAAGTACATACAAATAGAGATTTTTTTCAATGATATGTTTAAATTCTTGCCATACCTAGTGTTGAGGTAATGCGGTCTAATGTCCATTGGAACAACTACCTTGAAATATTTTTTTAAGAAAAACTTGTGAGTCTCGTCCAGGCGCGCCGTGTGCAAAGTAAATGGCACAAAGCATGTTGGGAAATTAAGTAGAAAGAGAAATAGGTAAGAATTCTCTATCTTGTGGTGTCTTCAGATTTTAAATTTCTTCATCAGTTCATGAGTTATAAGAAACGTTCCAAGTTTTTATGCTGCAAATATTGATCAGCGGGACTGCATACAATACATATACTCCTAACTAAAATGCCGTTCAATTTTTTAGGCAAGATACCGCGGTATCAGTATTTTTCGGCATTGTCAAAATACCGCAGTATCGGTTGCGGTATCGGCATACCACTGGGCCCTGATATTTAACCGATCTATTTTTAAAAGATTTCTTACTAAATTTTGTAAAATATCAAAAATGAAAGGCAAAAATTGTACTTAATAATGCTAAAATTTTCCTACGTCATTGCAACTAAGATAGTTTTTGGGAAAAAGAAATTATTTTTGTTAATAAATTACATGTAGAGGGTAAAATTCAGTAAAACTCATGCCACTTCATGTGCTAACGAAATTGGTAAATTATAGCAATAATAATATACATATGGTCATCACTGGTTCCAACAAATGTTAAAATTTCAATGCATTTATTTTTAGATAATACACATGTAGGTATTTGCTTCAACTAGCAGATCTGATGCAAAACAGAAATAAATGAATTCTTTTCAGGTTCCATCATCCGAGGTCTATATTGTTGAGTATCAACTTTTCAAAGTTCAAACTTTTAACGTCATTAACAAACAAATAAATACACATCTAAACTTACAGTGTAGAGGAATTGATTCATTTTTGCGGACACTAATTCTACAGCAATTGTGTCCCAATAAAAATATTTAAATAGATGGTTCCTGGTTGACATATATATATATATAT
>CABFPE010000002.1:184907-206483 GCA_900660155.1 Hofstenia miamia
CACCAGTTCCCAGGAAGTCTGTGAGCTTTCCGCAGGACTCTCGCTGTTCCTAACAATGCTGCCTTCTGTGCTACCGCTCCTCCCCACTTTGGTACTCCTAACACCTCCAAGTATCTCTTATGCTTCTTACAACTACCGGGACTACTTTAGCCTTCTTCAATTTCCACAGCCTTTCTATTTCCTCTGCTAACGCCATGTACTTGTCTATTTTCTCTTTCTCCTTGCTTTCTACATTCCTGCCCTTTGGTACTGCTATGTCTATCACTGTTCCCAATCTTTTCTCTTTGTCTACTACTACTATGTCTGGCCTCCGTGCTTCTATCACCTTGCTTGTCGGTATGTTGAAGTCCCACAGTATCTTAACCTTCTCATTTTCTGTGACGCCCTGTGGCTTGTGCTCATACCACTTATCTCCTGCTTTTAACCCATGCTGCCTGCTCAAGCTCCAGTGTACTATTCGTCCTACCTTGTCATGCCTGAACCTATACTCATTCTGCGCCAACTTCTCACATCCTGCTATCAGATGATCTACTGTCTCACACTCTTTCTTACATAGCCTACACTTATCACTTACTTCCACTCTTCTGTCTATATGCTTCTTCACCCAGTTTGTTCTTATCGCGTGCTCCTGTGCTGCCATTATCAATGCTTCCTGTTTGTCTTTTAAGTCCTGCTTTCTTTAACCACTTGTTGCTCTCTTCTCTGTCACACTTTTCTGTGTTCCTCCAGTATTCTCCATGCATTGCCTTCTGCCTATATCTTGTTTGTCTCTCTGATTCCATCCTACTCTGGTATACCTTCTTTCCTTCACTGTCAGCTCTTATCTTGCTTAACTCCTTAGTGACCTCCAGTAGTGACCACTTAGGTTGCTTTTCTACATATTCCTTTAGCCCTAGTGTTTCTGCTTCTACAGTTTCCTCTACACTTAGTAGTCCTTTACCTCCCTTATGCCTTGCCATGTACAGCCTATCTACATCTCCATTTAAGTTAAAAGCTCTTTCTGCTGCAAGTATCTTCCTTGTCTCCCTGTCTAGCTCCCTACGTTCATTCTTGTTCCACCTAACTATTCCTGCCGAATATCTCAATACTGGTATTGCCCATGTATTATTATTATTATTATTATTATTATTATTATTATTATTACAAATATTTCTTATTTACCTCGTATTTAAGGTTTACGCTCATCAAAACACTTAATACTTTTGAAATACACCACTAAGACAAACTATATTCATCATAAATATACTAATTTGTTAAGACGCACATAGTCAAGAAATCACTACAAAAATTTTATTGAAATTACTTTGTCAATTTTTATCAATTTGAAAACAGCAACACATTGTTTGATGATACGAGACCCACAACACAGACCATTTACACCATATAGCATGGTGTATCTGAAAGCATACATTTTAGAAAAATATATAATGTTTAACCTTTCCGAAAAAGTGATAATTTTAGCTATGAAACGTTTCTTAGAAAAGAATATGTGTTCATTAACCATTTGAACTTTATTGCCAGAAGATATCATCCATGACTACATTTATCAATCATGTCTCGGCCATCACTATTACTCCAATATAATTCTGGCATTTGAAAAACTACACAGCACCTGATATATTTCTTAACCATTTTAATAACTTTAATAAAAACATTCAAACGATATATTTATTAAATCTTAATTATTGATAGTAACAGTTTGTGTACGTAATCTTCCTTGGTATTTAGACTTTGTTGAAACAAAGGGGGTACAACTCAAGTTTTAATTAATATTTTATTAATATTATTGATGAGAGGAACATTTATAATCCGGAGCTTATAATAATGCACTGTTGCACGTGCTCATATTTGTTTTAACAGAGACATATATAATTATTAAAATACCTTCAATGATTTTAAAATGTATTCTTTTAGATTTTTGCATTATGATTTAGTCCACAATCTTTAAAATATTTTGAAATTGTTGAATTAGTTTTATGTTCTTTTGTTCTTTTAATTAATTATTGTCTGCAATATCCTATATATATATATATATATATATATATATGGGGATTGTTTGCTTAGTAAATTAGTATTCAAAGCTGAAACTGAATCGATCTACTATTCGCTAATTCATGGGTTGTGTCAGTTTTTTAAGTTAAGTGAATCCCGACCGTTTCGGGCATGATCTCTTAATAGGTCATGGTTCGGCTTACATTATCACAATTAGAAGAAGGATTAGCTTTAGCTGAATCAAGAAGAATTAAGCAATTTCTTTCATTTAATTTTTGCATTTGCAATCAAATTGGACCAAACACAGAAAATTCATAGCTTAATAACAATGCTGTTTTTAGATCATTAATACCTAAGAACTATGAAAGTTCCTATTCTGATCATCATTGGTAGATTAATGGTAATCGAATTTTGTTATTTTTCGATTTTGTTTCGTTATAATCCATAATAATTTGTGGTTTGTTCGTTGTTTCATCGATTTTGTCGTAATCATGCAATCTTGATAATAGTAGAACAAATTTATTTTTTCTCGGCCAATAGCTAAAAGCAAACTTTGAAGAACCAATAGCTTAATTTTTTGGAGAAGTTCACCAGGTATTTCTTTGCGATTGAGCCTCATGGTACCAAGCAATATAAGATTTTTATTATTTAGATTAATTGCCAAATTAGCAGAAGTAAAGTAAGTATCTGTTACGATGTTTCTGCCTCAAATATACATAGCACGTCAGTTCCATCACAATACTATGGGCCTTCCAGCGATAGCATGTCCATCTGCTCCTCGACCACAATGAAGACCACCATTATAAACATAGAAAGTTTGTTTGCAGACCAGAAGGATCAACTTCATCCCATACTTATTAGGCTTTGAAGGCATGTATTGCCTAAAGCATACTTTGCCACAAAATAGGATAAGTTGTTCATCGACACACATAAATACAACAGGACGATACTGCTTTCGACAATTACTAATGAAGTAAAGAACCGGATTAGTCCTCATCGATTGATCATCGGAACGTATAAATCGGCGTAATTCTTCCAATAGATATAGAATACCAATAACTGCTTCAAATTCTTCAAAAGTAGTCATTTTCCAATCAGTATTCGAGTGTGTATGCAAATGTATTAGTACAACTGACAATAGATCTCATTATATCTTTTGCTATCAAGCAATGAAATGATATAATTTTTTGCTCATTTTGAATATTGTGGCCTTTCACCACCAACCTCTTCCGTGATGGTCTTCCAAAACCACTCTACTTGATCTCCAACAATAATGTTCATCATTCAATATACATACTGAAACATGTGTTATAAAATAAGTTAATGAATTACACATATGCCCATATGACAAATTAATTATTGAATTAAATTCTCATTGGATACAAAAAAATGTCTTACACAAATTGTCTATTGCTGTGATACTGGTACTTAATTTAGTACAATACAGTTAGCATATTGTATTTACTATTCCTGCTGCATAATAATTTTGCACAATAAATATAAATATAAATATCAATTTACATCCAAATAAAGAACATAATAACGCTCTTAGATTCTACCATGGAGTTCTGTTATATTATAGAAAAACTCCATGATTCTACATGCCAAATATTTTTTACCGTGTGTTTGTGAGAAATTATTCATTTGGGGATGCGCAGGGTCTCTCGGACTCAGGTTATGCATTACATGGTTAAACATTAAAACACGAGAAAATATAGATCCTACGAACAATTAAAGGATTAGTTCCAAATTCAATTATAGGAATTTTGCTTGTTGATTTTACCTGTCACTAAGAATTCAGAACAGTTATGCATTAAATATGCATTGTGACACGAGGAAATTTACACAGATTTAACTTGGTGCCTATATTGTCGTATTCACTGACTGAAACACTGCCTTCATTGGCACATTTTTATCTTTTCATCTCTTATTGCGAGGTAAGAATCGTGCCTCAACTGTTGCATATTCTTAGTTAACTGATTCAGAGAGGGTGTCCCTTTCACATATTTCAGACTAATATGGCGACTCAGAGAAATGCCAACACAAAACTTTATACACACATACATAGTTAATCACAATTATTTTCACTAATGAAATGAGTAACCCCGATTTTATGCAAGATTTTATATACACCTGGTGTCATCTGATACAAAAGTTGTCTTTATGTATAATAAAATTTTATACCGGTACTAGGAAATCTTGGATAATATATAACTTACTAATTGAAAATTTCTAGAGAACAAACACCATGCTTAATTTCATTAGTGAATTCTGTCAAAAATGTTTTGAGGTTAGAATTCAATCAGGGGCGAAAGAACAATATTATTATTGGAGGAGCTAAACTGACGTCCTTGCTATATAAAGCTTAAATTTCTTAAATTTTAAACGATTTAATGCAAAAATAAATGCCACGTGGGACAATTACTAGGGGAGACTCCAGCCCTTCCAACAACCCCTGTTCCTTAGCCTTTTGAATTCAATGTTGTAACCAAAAAACATGTATAGATTGTTTATGTATTAGGCTCGGTTTCCCTGTATTGCAATTACAATGACATTGTCTAACCATATCATTATGCGCCGATACTTTCACATGTAACCAATACACTGCTCAGCAAAATTCATTTCAACACCTTAATACTAGTGCAAAATATAAGGATTTTCTTAGTTTTTTAGTTTTGTGTAAAAATGACGCAAATTGTCTAAATATATATATATATATATATATATATATTGTCTATATATATATATAGTTATTTATGATTACCTATAGTTTTGTTATTCAATCTCAAAAAAGTTTGTACTTTATATTGTTGTTTAGAAAATCTTCATATATCACGAATACAAACAATAAGACTAATAGTGGTTTGCTCCGTTTGCTTAGCTCTGGGATTTCTCTCTTATGGCAAAGAAACATTAACGACATCTTTGGTAACATTTTTCGGCCCAATCATTTTGCTGCTTATCAAAAGTCTGGTATTATTAATATCATGAGATCCTTTGCAAACATACTCAAACTTCTTACTTCAGTTCGAAATAGTCCACTTAGCATATCACCATGAACTTTTTATTTGACTTACAACAAAAACTAGCCATTTAATTTTGGGTGATTTTTTATGATACAGTGCTTAATATGTAACAAAAAATATCGATGCCTATATAACAGTATTTTTAGCCAAATAATGTTTGCAATACTTTGAAAAACTATGTTTATTAGGTTTAGCATGACAAACTAGGAAAACCTACTTCTTTCACTGGACATAGATGTAACGTCAATCCAATTTTAATAAATAAACACATAAGCATTTTGTATTTAACAATAGATACAATATTCGAAATCAATTCTAAAACAAAAAAAAATCTTCTTGAAAACTAACGTAGTGTAACTGATCGTTGTCTTTCTTTTCCTAAAACAGAATCAAGCATTTCCGCTAGTTCGTTCTGGTCAATAACTCCGTCTTTATTCTTGTCATAAGTTTCAAATTTTTCTTCAACAATAGTTGAAAACCTACGCTTAAGGTCCTTTGGAATTGAATTTATAAGAACATTGAATTCCGATTTAGAAATTCCTTTTTGGTTATCCATGAGTTCAACATCAGCAGCAAGCTTTTCTAATAATGATCGATCCATAGCTTTCATCCTTTCTTCTACTTGGACAAAGTACGACTGTTTCAAACGCTGAAATTCATCTCGAACGGCCGACAATTTTATGTTTTCTTCTCTCATCTTAATAAAAACTTCTTTGTACTTAGCCATTTGCTTCTTAAGTTCTTCAATCTCAAATTCCAAATGGTTCTTTTCGACTTGTAGATCACCCTTATCACTCTCCAAGCGTTCATATTGGCAACTTATATCTTCTTTCTCATTTTCTTTATCCTCTATTTCTTTTTGGAGCTTTCTTAATTTTTTCTCCATTGTGGTAACGAGTTCCAATTCTTGACTATATTGTGCAGCAATTTTCATATTTTGTTCAGTTATGTCAATTATCTGTTTCAAAGTGCTATTATTGCTTTCTGATAGTTTCGCATTTTCATCTGTCATTTTTAGAAGGCTTTCAGAAAGTTTTGAAAGATCCTCTCTCAACTTATTATTATCGGATTTCATTGTGTCCAGTTTTTCTTCTAAGCCATTAATTTCTTCTTTGAGCTTTTCTATGGCCTTTTCATGTTCAGTTTTACAGGTATTCAGAGAATCACTAAGTTGAGAATTTTCGCTTTCTAAGGAAGCAATTTTAGCAATTAATATTTTGTTTTCAGAGTCCAATGATGTTTTTGTAGACATCACTTCAGAATGAACTACTTGTAATTCTTTAAATTCTTTTAAGACTGAAACATAGTCAGTGTTAATGGCATTATGACGGTTTGTTGACTCTGCTATCTCTTTATCCTTAATCTCGTTGATATTTCTTAGTTCTTTACTAATTTTTTCATTTTCAGAACTGCTTTCTTGAAATTCAATTAATAAGGTCTTCTTTTCTTTTAATTCCTCTGTGAGAGCATCAATTTTAGAGTCCATGTCATTAAACTTACCACTGAGTTTCTCATTCTCTGATTTCAATATGTCATTTTCACGCTTGAAGTCCTGATACTGATGGAGAAGTTTTTGGTTGTCTTCTTTTAAAACAATTAATGTTTCCTTATTGGAATTATTTTCGGTAATAAGTTTTGAACTTTCTTCCTGCAACAGTGTGGACTTTCCAATTAAATAATTGCTGTTATTCAAATCACTTAGACTTTTTTGAAATTCTTCAGCATTGGCTGATAACTTAACATTCTGATCATTAAATGTTTGTACTTCTTTCTGTAGATCTTCAAGATGTTGTATGAGCTTACTACTGTCTATTTTGTTCTGATTTTCTTTTTCACTTTCTACTAGTCTTTGCATCATTCCTAGTTGACTTTGCATTTCTGTTACTTTGGTGCTTAAATTATTTATGACAATCTCTTTTTCAATAAGCTCGTCTTTTGCCTTTTTGTAGTCTTCTGTTATTTCAACGAACTTCTGCTCACCAGCAATTACTTGTGTTTTTAGGGTAGGGTATAAGGCTGTAAGCTCAATAGTTAATGTACCACTATGCCCTAAGCCACTTCTTAATGTAAGAGTTTGGTTCCAGGGGGTATCTTGCTCAAGAATACCTAAACCCACCACTCCAAAAGCCATGAATTGATCCTTAGTAAAAGTATTTTTATCAAATATGGTAAAATATAGCTCATTAACATTTTCTTCAACTTCGAATTGAAATTCTTCGTTCCAAATTGGATCAAGATTATTGTCTATTACTTTCGTTTTCTTACGGTGGAAACCGCATTCTACAATTACGTATGGATCACTTTTTGATAGGACTTCTTTTGATGTTAGGTCATTACCACATACAATTTTGCATTTTAATGTCCCTAGAATTTTCGGTGGTACACCAGAAAATGACATTTCACCTAAAGAAACCCAATGTAAATCTAATATTTCCATAATTGCATTAAAACCAATATGGAGAATACATATTTCCTAATATTTATATTTTGATTGAAAAAATCAAATGATTGTAGTTTTTGCAGCCAAAATATTAATCATATAAAACAGCTTAAATTTAGTGCCTCTCAGACATTATATATAAATTATATATATATATATATATATATATATATATATATATATATTTATTTCTCCCGCTAAATGTTTTTAAGAACCTCATCTTAACCGCGTTTCCAAACATAAATCTTTGAAACTTCGCAGAGTAGTGTCTCTTTAATTTACCTACCCCTATGGTAAATATATTTATGTTCGAGTGAATACTGTGGGAGCAATGGCCAAGAAATAGGTTTTTTGGGGAAAAAGTGCGATTCCCACTAAATACCTTAGAAATTTCGGACCGTTTCTCGCCAAATGCAAGGTTTTTGCATTTTCCATAGCAAAAGCGGGAAATATGTATATATATATATATATGCTAAAGGGATTCGAACAATACGAATTTTAGAAAAGCACTTTACCGTTCTGGAAAAACATGACTCGACTCACCATTACCTTACTGAGCAAAAATTGATGCAACATTTGTTAGTTCAGGGTCATTATCTGAAGTAAAATTAGAATTGAGGGATTTCTAAATCCATCACTTTTGTATCAGCACTATTACCATCATCTCAAAAAAATGTATTTCAAATTAACTTGTGCAATCGCTTTTCATCCCAAAATTCAAATACAGTTGATAAACATTGATAAAAAAGCAGTGATCATGCCTTGATAGTTATAGAACATGGGAATGATTTGAAATAACAGATTTAATCACATTTAACAGCAATGCTTAGACATCAGGGTATCTGAAGTGTTATTACAGTGAGTTATTTATCTGGTGATTGCGCTGCATCAGTTGACAACAAAATATTCTCATTTAAGGAATCTTTTGCATTTTACAAACCAACTAAAAAAATTGATACATTTTCAAAAATTGATAAGGATCTTGAAATTTTTTAAACATTACGCATTTCATTTACTTGACAAAATTATTGAAAATGAAATGTACATACTGAATATATATGGCAAGCCTGATGTTGCAAATAAGTAGTTAAAAGCTGAGTTACAATTTTTCGAAATACATTGATTACTACATCCTAGTCAAAACAAAAGCGCACTGGAAAAAACATTTCTTACATTCAACTTTATAAATATACACGTTTGCATTACATACTTCATGGACTGCTTTATGTTGAGTTTTTATTTTGTATAATATATTACTGTAATACTATGTGTCTCGAAATTTATGTTAAGCCAATTCTAATCATTAGCAAAAGTGCTATATACTTATTTTCATTTCTTCTTCCATTGCTAATGCACCTGATTCTCCAGTTTCCACAATACTTATAAGACATTTAATTGTTTGCAATCTTGATTGTGCAATTTAGTCAGATTTTCATTTACACCGAAAGCCTTTTGTGCTGTAAGTATTTTTTTGAAATATAACTCCCCTCTAAAAATAATTTGATTATGGTATTTAATAAATATTAACGAGTTCCCGAAGCCAGAACTTTTTCAATGACAGAAATACAAATCCAACATATCTATTCAGTATTCAATTAAATAAAATTGCATATTGGTACACGGTGGTACCACTAGGGAAGGGGACCGAAAATGGGTGTTCATGTTTCATCATCCAGAAAAGAAAACAACAAGACCATTCAGCTTTACCGTGGTTAAAACAAAATTTAAAAATTAAGTATCTTAATTTTAATAAAGATATTACTAAGAGCAGTGAGAGCATTTACAATATATACGAAAAGAACACTGATTACACAAGCCTACATTTTGAAAAAAGTTTCTGCAAATTAAAACAGAACACTGTTTTCTAATGTATTTTTTTGCGCTGATTTCAAATATCACAATTGCTTTTTTCAGAAAAGTCTAGAAAAAAAGTTGCACATCAATTTATATAATTATATATATATTATTATTTATATAATTATATATAATTATATTCCATTATATTTTACATTATAATGTAAAATACAATAAAAAATTTAGAAATATTTCAACGAACGGGTTTTTTAGGTCAATAAAAACAAGATTGCTTCAACACTTTCATCATTAAAATTTATCAGTTTCTGAAAAATATAGCTCATAACATTGTATAGTAGAAAGTAGCATAGAATAAGTAGTATTTTATTTAAAATTATAACTCATCTACGACAAATTAAGCCAAAGAAAGTCAGCAAGCATATTGGCAATAGAGGACGAATGTGAGTAGCGTTTTTCGAAGGAGGCAATAGATTGATGAAAATGTTCACCGTGCTGGTCGGAAATTCGTTTCAAATCAGAATGAAAAATATCTAAATGGCATCGTAAATAGTGCATTTTTACACTCATTCGGACACCGACTTTTTCAAAGGTTTCAAACATTTCGTTGACTTTTTCACTGAATTCGTGATTCTCTGATTGTGATTTGCCTAAAATCGAAGGAAATAAAATGCATGTAAAAACATTTTTATGCAACTAGCTCACCAAGAAATTCAGTAACAGATATCAACGACTGCCATGCTGCGATTTCAGCATCTGAAAGAAGGCCAGGAAAGACTGAATCTGAAACCAATTTTCGTATATCCGGTCCGTTTAAAACACCGGCTGACAATTTACCAACTGACAACTTAGGAAAAATAGCACAAAGACGATTAAAGGCGAGCGAATCTCTATTCAAAGTCTTCAAAAAATTTTTGTAAAGTCCCAATTTTATATGAAGAGGTGGCATCAAGATTTTTTCTTTTGGCACTAGTGACTGGTTTTTAATGTTTTGATGTCCTGGAAGGTACGCTTCTCGACTTGGCCATGCTGTACTCGAATATTGATTAGGGGCTCTGCTGTCCCATTGGCATAAATAACACCCAAATTTAACAAATCCTGGCTGGAGACCCACAAGTATACCGATTATTTTGAAATCGCTGCATATTTGCCATTCAAAGTCAGCGTATTTTATTTTATTTAGTACCAACTGCAGAAGATCGGACGTTTCCTTTGTCACCTTCGTATATACCAAAGGAACAACGACTAAATTGATTTTATTTATCAGGACAGCTTTGAAACTTTTGGAGGATGAATCTAGAAACAAATACCAGTTGTCGGCTTCACATGATTGATTTAAGTATTGCAGAAGACCATCAAGATTGCTGCAAAAACACAAAGACAGTTGCACGTCGGTTTCATAAAATTGACTTAGCTCATTTTCCCGATGCCGGTACCACCAAAATGTTGTTTCTGCAGCTAAAAGATTGTTTGCCTTTAAATGTGATCCCAGCTTCTGAGCGTTTTCTTTGCTTAGCCCCAAATCACGAACTATTGCATCTAACTTTGTTTGAGACAGTGGTATAGGATTTTTTTCAGCATGTGACACGTACGAAGAGTCTTGGTTGGAATTGTCAGAGTCCCGGTCGGAATTTTCATTGCTGCTTGTGGATTGAGAACTTAATTCTGTGGAGGAATTAGGGGGTACTCTTGATCCATCGCCATCAACAAGCGTCACAGATGAAACTGATTTGAACTTTTGATCTTTTCGGTATTTTCCTTTGGAAATGTTCTGGCAAAAGAAGCAATCGAAGGGATGACTTTCAGGTTCCCTCCAAGACATGGGCCAATTAAATGAAAAATACTTCTTTCTGCTTGTGTTTCCACTAGCCCAAAAAGTCAAACCACCGATACATGTCGTACACACCTTTTGAGGAGCCCAAACCTTATTCTTATCACCAAGCTTGATTGGAAAGAAATATTTATTGTATCGCCTTTCCACGGTGTTCGTAATCTTTTTCAAATTTCGAGCCGGTGATAATTTTCCACATATGTAGCAGAACCGATTAGGATTGCAAATTTGTCTTCTGTCTTTCATTTTGGAAAGAAATACTTTTCAACTGATTTGCTTTTTTATATAGCGAAGTGGAAATGGCAATTAGCCAAATGTCTTTATTTGTTCAAATCACTATTTAAGGTGTGGGAAGGCGCCAATGATAACAAATTGATGAGTCACGTACGCTTCGGAAGGTTTAATTAAATATTGGCAGTTATTTTTGTCGAACCTTTATTGGATAAACTGAATCATTCGCTGCAGACAGGCAAAACAAGATTAAGAGTATATTTTATGTCGGCTTTAAAAAATCTATTAATATTTTCGAGAAAAGCTATAAAAAGGAAGTTATCGAAATTTATGCAATTAAGCAACATAACTGCTTGTCTAACATTTGAAATGGTTATAACTTCGTTTTCTTTGTCATTTTTGCAAAACGAAGTGTTTACCTAAAACTTTTATCATTAATTTTATAATGTAACATTTTTTTACAATATCTGAATTAATTGGTTATGTTGCTTAATTGCATGAATTTTGAAAACTTCAAAGGCGTGTATCTTTTTTTTATAGCTTTTCTCGAAATAATTAATGGAATTTTTGAAATCAGTGTAAAAAATCGACCTAAAAAGTTGTATTAATTTGCGCGTTGCAAAATTGACGCAGGTTAGTGTTATCAAAATCGAATCGAGGATCAAAAAAGGACTAGATTAAGGAGTAGAAGGAGGACTTATATGTAGAAGACGATGAGAAAAATTCTAAGTGATCAGCAGTAATCAGGTAGTTAGCAATAGGAAAAATCCGAATGAAGAAAAAATTTTGTATTCGCTTTGTGAGTGACTGTTTGATGAAAGCCAACAGAAGTTTTAGATCGCGTAGATTGAGAAGGAGCAAATTGAATGTAATCAAAGGGATCAACATCATAGTTTTCAATCAAAAGAGAGTTGAAAAAGGTCAAGAACTTGAAGCTCAAGAATAAAGGATAATAAATTCAATGAAAGTAGTGCCGAATTGAAAGGGAGAGAGGGATAAATCTACTAAATAACGGGTTACTCATTGTTTGCCCAACAATTTTTCGCCCATTGGAAATTTCGCCCAATAATAAATTTTGACCACTGGATGTTTCGCTAACTACATAAGCAAGTTTTTTGAAGGGCTTTGTGTTTTCATCAACATCTCAGTTAATTTTTACATGAATTTGAGTTATAGATAAAACATTTAGTGTATCATACTACTAATGATTTCCTCGTATTCTTCTATGGAGGTGGATTTCTGTTTACAAAAATATTTGCTATGATTTCATCTTGACATATAATCTTAATTCGTGCAACAGGTATTCAACACCTCGATTTTCGTCTAGAAATACTTTCAATTAAATGAGAAAAGCAAGTAAATAACATATTGACACGACTACATTAGAGTTTGCTTTAAAATGATGATATACTAAATGCAATTAGCAGTTTATTTGCATTTTTTGTTTCATTATGTTATTAATATATGCGATAAATATTAATTTTACAAATGTTTTTGATTTGTATTTTGATATGAGACATGTAATTGAGGAAGTATTCTTGTCCACATAGTGTGAAATAATATTTTGGTCGAAGCTTCCAGTGGACGAATTTCCTTAGGGCGAAATTTTCATTGGGTGAATTACGTATGGACCCTTTGCAACACGCCGATTCATAGATGAGTACATATTTTCTAAAATACAATGAAATTGAGATAATACCAATGCAATAATAGGATTTGTGGAAAATTTGCATAGCAACATTTTTAATCTTTAGTGCACCACTATATGTCTAGTTTTCCCGCTAAATATTGTTGAAATATTGTGAATAATTTTCACTGAACACCAAACAGCACGAATTCTGATCAACAAATTAAAAATATAAAAGCTGCTTTCGACCTAAATCAAATTTGTTAATATTTTGCTAAATACTTCCCTAGTTGAGCAATCTTTAAAAACTTTGCAAAAACTTCAATTTACATTAAAATCTTGAGGAAATTGCAGATCATTAAAGAAAAGTAATTTTATACTTTAAGATCATTAAGGAAACGCAAATCTTGTATAAAATTTAAGAAACTACAGATACTTAAAGACTGTAAATTTTTATCTTTAAAGAAATAAATTTCCTGTTAAAAATCAAAGAAATGCTGATCTTTGTTTTATGTTGAATGGTTTATAGCTTTTAGTAGCATATGCTTCTAGGTTTGACTTAGCAATATAAAGTTTCTTTATTATATTAAGACTTTAGAAATACCTACATTAAGAATATATTTCAAATATTTATAAATATTTGGTTAAGTTTTGCAAGTAGAAAATCAAAAATTCCTCATAGCATCATTTAATGTATGAAATCCCTACTAGAAGTGGTATACACTGCTTGAAAAGCAAAATATCATTGCTTGCATTGCTTGCCAAATATAATATCACAAATTAGTTATCCATATATTTGCAAACATTATATCATAGCATGGAAAGCTTGCAAGCATTATACAATAAATAAAAAATTCTTAAAAATACTGTTCACAATTTTGTAAACATGCAAGTCTTTTAAAATGCAAATAAGTCTTTATCCAGTTGTTATAGTAATAATTTGTACATGTAACAATTTCTGGAAACACTGATAAAATTCAATGTGCAACAAATTATTTAACAATTATTTAAACTAATCGTAGCAATTGGATTTCAGTTAAGAATCTTAATCCCATATCGCCCTGGGGTTTTTTTTATCTCAAAGTGCACAATCTATCAAATACAAGAACAGCAGCACTACAATGTGCATTGCTTTGCCATACAGAAAGACTTCAAAAAGTCATCAAAATACCAGACCAGTCTATTTAGCACAATAGTCAAAATAATTTTTTATCAAATGTTTTATGAAATTTATTATCCCTTCATATATCATTCTCTAACCTCACTAAATTAATGGCAAATACTTGTAAACATTGATTCATGGGTGAGTGAGAAAAAATTGATATTACAACAATTAGGTTTTTGGAATTTAAAATAACCAAGTTCATTTTTTTGAAGGAGTGGAAAATGTTGCAGTGAGGATGTTTGTAGACTTCTGTGCTTAAATAACCACTGTTCTTTTAGTCTTTCCGAAATATCGAGCTGTTTCTCCTGTTTACAAATTATTGCAATTGTCACATTTATATTTATAGACAATTGATGAAACAAGTTCTTTTGGAATTTGATATTTATTCTTAAATATATATTTGATTTTGTATGGTTGAAATATTGGTCGCATCGTAACATCTTTAAGTTTCTTATTAATGATCTTCAATGATATAAATTTGTGTTGAATGTATGGCCATTTCCAATAAATTTCATTAACTTGCATACATATACATTTATGCGGTGTCGAATATCTGTGCACCAAGAATGTTATCATTTTATGAAATTAGAATTTCTGTTACAGCACGATTTGGTTCTATAATGCTTGGTATACATCTAAGGTTGCAGTGAGTCAATATCATTGGAAAACCACATGGACAATAAATGGAATGAATATATTGACTGTCTTTTGTAATAGTATTCATTTGGAAGATTTATTTATAAATTTTTATATTGTGTATTTTGATAAACAAATTTCTTGAAATTCTTCATAAAACTTGCCTATTTCTTGCAAGAAATGTAACAAGTTTCTTTGAGATCCTCAAAGTTATCAAAGAATTTTAGACTAGGGTTGTCAAATTCAATGCTATTTCATGTTGCTATGAATATATAGTAACGAAATCCGAGGTTTTTATGTCCATTTATTTAAGCATTAATGTTTAGGATCAAAGCTTAGTTTGAAAAACTCATTATTTCTAGACAAGGCATACCAATGCCGCCGCGAGAAACTTTTTAAAGGAGAAGCACAAAAACTTTTGAACGTGTTTTTGTTGAAAAAATATTTTATTTCTTTTTGAAGAAATTTAATCATTTAATTGACAGAACAAGGATATGAGATCTCATTTTCCAAGAATTTGATTATCTGAAGTAATGTGCTAGAATCTGTTTTAATCTACCATCTCATGTGCACAAATGTAAAAATATGGGCATATGGTTTGTTATTTTCTACCACTCAACTATTGAAATCAATATTTACCATATCAGTAATAGGAAACACTTTATATCTGATATACTGCATTTCAAATGGAAGTAGATTTTACAATAACACCATTATTTTCCAGTTATTAATCAAAGATTTAACCTGGTTTAAGGAATTAAAGATTTTTTATAACGATCTAGAAAAAATTATTATTCACCTAAGAAATGACTTGCGTGATTTATGTATTCTTAATAGTATAATTCACATGTATCTATATGCATTAGAATTGAAAACTGAATAAATGTATTCCATGCAGTAAAAATATGTTCCAATACATTTAGCGCAATATTAAATAAATTCTAAATATATTTAAGTCAAGTATTTCTAAGAAATTCAGGATTTCGATTATATAAAAATCTATTCAATTAACTCACCATGAAAGGGAGGGCAGCTGCCCCGTTTGCGGAGCCTATGGGCAAACCTCAAAAGTTTACAGAATGGACTAGAATTTCTGCTCACCGTTCGACTTACATGTCTTCGCTTAAATTCAATTTATAGTAGCATTGCTTATAAAGTATGAGTTAGGAAATTTTTGATAAGTTATACCTACCTTAAATAATTACAAAGTTTGTATCACTTCATTAATTATTCAGAATATTGCACAGATTAATTTGTAACGCTTCAAATTTTAATCTCGTTTAAATGAACTTTTTTAGCCTAAAGTATTTCTGTGGTTCTTGTATAAACCAAGACAATTGTTATAAAAATTAAAAATTCTTAAATTTATAGACAAAACTATGTAGCGAAATTTCACATGTAATCCTATTTGTTTTGAAAATTGGAAATTTACAATGGTTGCGTAAGCCTCATGACTATGCAAAAAGCATAGCCTAAAAAATTAGAAATTCCTAGAGAACAATGAATTTTGAAAATAATATTATCAAGTGATCTTGTTCAATCTATCTCTAACAGAAATCATGAATTCATTGTTTGACATAAAATTTCTTCGTTTCCAATGAAATGACAGCATTTTCAGGAATTTTTGCTTCCCTGATTGGCGCACTTAAACTTATATTATACATTTATGTATGATTTTAAATTGCAATTTAGAAAACGGAATTATATGGCATTTTTAATGAGCTTATAAACACGAAAATTACGAAGTTCTATTGAAAGGCGTCTAACAAATCTAAATATATATGTTAAAACACAGCAATAAGTTATGTACGAATTTACAAAATAGTCATACAAAAATAGCAACTGACTTGAAAGTTATGATCGTTTGCCCTTGCTAATTACTGAATCAAGCATAATAGATAGCTCTTGGTGATCAATTATACCATCCTTATTGGTATCGTATGTCTCAAACTTTTCTTCCACAATTGTAGAGAATTTTCGTTTCAAATCGCTTGGGACAGAGTTGATTAGAACGTCAAATTCTGTTTTCGAGATTCCTTTTTGATTATCCATTAATTCAACATCAGCTGCCAATTTTTGAAGTAGAGATCTGTCCATAGCCTGCATTTTTTCTTCAACTTGTACAAAGTATGATTGTTTCAAACGTTCAAAATCATCTCGCACTGTGGAAAGCTTAATGTTTTCTTCTCTCATCTTCACGAAAACCTCTTTGTATTTTGCAAGTTGCTTCCTGAGTTCTGCAAGTTCATATTCCAGATGATTCCTTTCAACTTCGAGATCACCTTTATCACTTTCCAGTCTTTCATTTTCACATGACATATTTTCTTTTTCATTTTCTTTATCCTCAACTTCCTTCTGTAACTTTCTGATTTTCTTTTCTAAAGATGTAACCACTTCTAGCTCGTTTGTGTATTGCTGGGAAATTTTCATATTTTGTTCATTTAAATCAATAACTTGTCGTAGCGTACTATTGTTGCTGTCCGACAACTTTGAGTTTTCATCAGATATCTTCGACAAACTGTCAGACAATTTTGAAATGTCATCTCTTAACTTTTCGTTATCAGTCTTTAGTTTATCCAGTTTCTCCTCAAGATCCTTAACCTCATTCTTCAAAGATTCTATTTTCTTTTCGGCTTCTTCATTATTTGCATTTGATCTCTCTTTATCGGCGTTTAGACGTTCAATTTCCAATTTGCATTTGACAATTGCCTCCTCCACTTCCTTATTTTGTGTATCCACTTTGTTTTTTTGTTCTGTGAGCTCTTCGACTTTGTTTTCGAGCTCCTTGCGTTTAGCCCGAATTTCATCAAGCTCTGCATTGAGTCTGTCCACAGAATCATTCAGTTTCCTGCAATTACTCTCTGAATTTTCAAAGTCTTTCTTTAATCCTTCAACATGTTCACTTTGGACATTTATTTGGTCTTTTAATGTTCCCACTATATTTTCAAGTTCGGATTTTTCAGCTTCTAAGGAACTAATTTTAGCATTTAAAATTTCATTCTGTGAATTTAAAGTTGTTTTTGTAGAAACGATTTCTGAATGAAGAGTCTGAAGCTCTTTAAATTCCTTGAGAACAGCAATGTAATCATTATTTATTGCACTGTGTCTCTTGGCAGAATCCTCTAATTCTTGATCTTTGACATCATTCATATGTTTCAACTCCTTGTTAAGTTTTTCATTTGATGAGCTAACATCTTGAACTGAAACTAAACTAATCTTGGTTTCTTTCAATTCTTCTGTCAATGTTTGCACTTTTAATTCTACGTCACTCAAACTAGCAGAGAGTTTCTCATTATCTGAATGGAGTTTATCTTTTTCAGTCTTGTAATTTTCAAATGTTTGATTTAATTTCTGATTGTCTTCTTTAGCACTCATTAACTCTTCCCGATAGGAATGATTTTCTGCAATCAATTTTGAGCTCTCTTCTTGAAGCATTGATGCTTTTTCCATCAATGAACTGTTTGCATTAAGGTCTGAGAGGAATTTTTGAAAATCTTTCGCATTTTGGGATAATTTTCCATTTTCACCAGTAAATTTTCTTACTTCTTTTTGGAGATCCTCAATGTTCTTCAATAGTTTGCTACTATCCACTGTAACGTTGTTTTGCTTCTGACCGTCAACAATCTTTTGCAGCATTCCAAGTTGATTACGCATTTCAGAAACTTTTGTATTTAAATTTTTAACTGTTACTTCCTTCTCTATAAGTTCCCTTTTGGCTCTATCGTAGTCTGTATTTACTTGTACAAACCTTTGTTCTCCAGCAATAATCTGAGTTTTCAAAGTGGGATACAAAGCAGTAAGCTCAATAGTGAGCGTTCCACTATGGCCCAATCCACTCCTCAAGGTAAGAGTTTGTTTCCAGAGTTTATCTTGTTCTAATAATCCCAGACCTGCTACGCCGAAAGCCATAAACTGATCTTTGGTGAACGTGTTCTTATCAAAAATAGTAAAATACAGCTCATTCACATTTTCTTCAACGTCAAACTCAAACTCTTCATTCCAAACCGGATCCAGATTATTATCAACTACTTTCGTTTTCTTTCGATGAAATCCACACTCAACAATCACGTAGGGGTCGCTTTTAGACAGCACTTCCTTCGATATCAAGTCATTTCCGCAGATGACTTTGCATTTCAGCTTTCCCAAGGTATTCGGTGGAAGCCCAGGGGAAGTCATTTTACCTAAAAATTTAGGTTAGACTTTGAAGAAAAATCAATATTTTATAGGAACTCAAATGTGCTATAAGAACCTTAAAAATATTTATCCTTCATTTTAAACGTCGCCAATACCTGATGACTAGATAATCAAATCCCTGCAATTTAAGGTAATTGAACCTTTTTGGACATTTTTGATATGTTCTGTAATACTTCAAACAGACAAGTGAATATCTCATGTTGAATAGTGCTTCAATAATTTTTAATGCAATTTCAAAGACTTTACAGAAGTGTTTTAAGCAGCGTTAATGTTTAGTAAAGCAATTTTTGTGAACATCGCAAAATGGAAACTAATTTGAATTTTATCATGAAAATATTGTAATAGTAATCTCGCATTTAATTAATAGTATAAATTTTTTACAATAATATGTTTTAATACAAACTCTTCAATAGAAAAACGTAATTTAATATCTTAAAATGTTGCGTTATTATCTTAGAACGCACATCTGTAAAGTACATTTAAAGAAATTAACGACTCAAAAAGACTCTTTAATGATGCGTTTTAGTGCTTAATGTACTTTCAAAGTTACTAACGCAATCATTTGCATGCAATGTAAAATGCCTTATAATATTGAATGAAGGAAAAATCTTAACAGAGGAAAGAATTTTTACATTTAAACAAGCAGGAATATGAATAAAAATATTCAAAAAGATTAGCAATAAGAAGTAATATATTAATTATTCTTCAGCAGAAAACTGGAAAATTGACTGTTCCTAAATTATTGATAAAAATTCGTATGGGTGTGTGAGCTTCTAAATTCTAAAAGTAATAAAAAATATGCAATCAGAACTGTTAAATTGGAGGCTATATCTGATTCATCTACTAAAATGTGTTTAGCAAATTAAGCAATTATTAAAAAACACTAATTAAGGGACACTATCAAAAACTATAAAAACTTTGTTTACATTTGTGCCATTGGCAAAATCATTACTATATATGTTGGAAATTACTATTGCTATAGAGTAAAAATCTTGTTCGAAAATCCTAATGAAGTTAACTAAAACTTGCACCATTTATTGGTCTAACTAAATAAAACATTGTTGACCCTAAATATATAATACATTTGAAGTAGATATGGTAGATGTACATATGTTGTTTCAAAAAAATTCGCATAGAAGCAGTACTAGCCTTTGGAACAGGTTTGCGTGCAAAAACAATTGAATCTAAATATTGTGCGTAAGCCCTTAAGAGCTACGTCGCTTTTTGACTTCATACCATGTGAAAATGCTTTTCAAAATGAGAAAACTTAAAAATTACTCTACGATTTCTTACCTGAATCAGTAAAGCTTTGCATTCAAAGACACTAGTAGTAAAATAAAGCTTAATATTTTAAATTCCTAACAAGCTGTTGACACATGTTTACAAACAGTTTAATTAGAATTTCTGGAAAATAGAGACACAAGAAATACATGACAACTATTTCAATAAATCCTTTATCACCATATTACAGCTGGAAGCTTTGGCAGAAATTGATACAAAATTAATTAAAAAACATAAAATACTGTTAAACTCGCTTAGATAATCTTGCTTGCAATTGAAATATAAATTTTTAGAAAATCGCAATTTCATTGATATAGTGATATTTATATGTCGTTATTGCTAGTGTGGAGTAATTGCAAACGTAATTTCCTGTGGGTATTATGCATGTGGCTGGAACTGGGTCTTAGGCATAAATATTTCAGTAGAATTTGAACGAGAACTGAAGAAAATGGTACCACGAATGTACAAAATATTACTCATAATTTTTGCAATTTTATTCAAAATGACGTGGGAGCGCATACAACCGAATCTGAAAGTTTTATGTGAAAGGTATTAAGCAAAACTGGAATACAATTCTGTTCGAATAATAAGCATTGGGAACAATACAATTCTAGTATAGTAGTCTCAGAATCATATAATCTACCATAGTTAGATGAATAGAGATACTTAGGCTTGCTATATATATATATATATATATATATTTATATATATATATATTAGAGCCTGGCGTTATACCTATACCGAAAACGGAGGCTTAAGACATAGAAGTTTGGAAAATTATGAAATTTCTTAAGAAAATTCTATTAATAATGCAATAACAGTTATATGGATAATTTGCACACAAAATGTTGTCGTACATACTTTAACAAAAACGAGCTATTTATAGATTTTTTCATAAAAAATCAGATTTTCAAAATCCGTCCGTTCGGATCAAGATGCCTTTATTTCTTTGCAAAGCAAAAATATTAATTATGAAATTAAATTTTTTTTAAATTTATACTCGAGGTCGAAAAGTCCATTGCATAGACTATTTATATATTTAAAAGTTTTAATATAATTTAGTTGTAGTTTGTAGCTTTTTACTGTTATTTACAGCAATCAATTTTCTTCGACTCTAATGGTGATATTTAACGTTGTTCCATGGCCTGGTTTAAAATTCCATTTTGTCGGAAACTAATGTTCAATAAAACGCATTCATGTTTGTAATTAATATAGGGTTGTTTTAGGCAATATAGTCCAAATTTACAAAACAATTTTATTTTACATTGGAATCCAACAATGTCATTTAATTGATATTGCTATGGTATATTACAACTGAATTGGTAGTTTATATATATATAT
>CABFPE010000002.1:213863-225337 GCA_900660155.1 Hofstenia miamia
TTATATATATATATATATATATATATATATATGCTAGGACCCTGCGAGTACTCGAAATTGACTCGACGGCCAAAAACTCAACTCGACAATTCGAGTACTCGAACTCAACTCGATATTTGCATCCATTTTTTGTCCATGATTACTTATAATATCGAAAAATCAAACAAACTTTTTTAATTTACCCCAAATTGTAAGTCTTTAGGCATGGTTTCTCATATTTAGTTTCCCATGTTGTATCTTTTCCCTACATTTATATAAGGCAGCATAGTTATACATGTATATAGCTTAGCCTACCGAGAATAGTAAGTCTAAGTATAATTGTAACTGGACTGGAACTCGCGAGTTAGGGTTCCAACTCGGCTCGAACTCGACTCGAATCTAAAAATGTCAACTCGCAGGGGCCTAATATATGCATTGGTTATCAATTGCTTAAAATGCTATGCGTAAATAATATCTTCAGTACCAAAATTAATAAACTTGGTTTGTTGACGGAATACATTTGGTACATAATTCTGATGGAGCCAAATGGTGAACAAAATGTGAAATAATAAATCTCAATGTTTTATCATATGAGAAATTGATGGAATATTTATTATCAATTGTCACCTTATAACAAAATTGGTTTTATCGAATTAACATCAACTAAATGCAAATAATTCACTGTTTTGTGAAATGTAGTATTTTGACTAACATGCTTGTGATTAGTAAGTGCAATAACTTAAATGTTGGCGAAATATTTTGTATTGTCTAATATTCAAATATATATTTAACGTACATTAGAATTGACATCTTTTTACATTAATGATTACGTCTTCCAATTAACATATGCAAATTTGATTCACTTTTGTATGCATTGTGAAATTATACTCCAAATGCCAAAAGCACAATTATGATCAAGCTTTTCATTTGACAGATAATATATATATATATAAATTTATTTAGCTTGATTTATTTGTAGGAAAATCCTATTCTATCAAGCCGCAAATTCTCAAGTTTTGCTATTTATGATAACTAGGAATGGTCTTTTTTGTCTCTATTTAAAATTTATTTCGTTTGTAAGAATACGCCTAAAAATATTTCAATCACTAATTTCATGTATTTAGCTAAATCCTAAACGCACTGAGGTATAAAATGTCAATAGCAAACTGTGGGGGGGGGCCAATTCCCTCCTTCACTTCAAAACTATCGAAGATAAAGTAGTGAGCTATGTTACAGTAAAAGAAACACTTTTGAAAACTACTAAATTTCAAATATATATATTAATTGGTTTCGATTTTATATGTAAATTAAGTCATGATGTCATCAATATTTGGAAAATTTTAGGTGAAAATGAACTTATTGAATTGAACATTAAAAATGGAAAAAATAGTATATTTAACTCATATTCCTCTTAGTTATTGTGAAAAACTTACTCATACATGAAAAAAATATACCCTCAAGGTCATCCTGTGTTGCATAATCATGGGAGGCATCTTCATAATTATGCCAAAACTGACATTTCCGAAAATAAACTCAATGAGTGATGTGTTAAAAATCTATTACGCAACATAATCGTGTAAATTAAGGACACTTTTAAGATCAAAGTTCAAAAAAGTTAAAATAATAATAAAAGATTTCGCAGCTCAGCAACCCTCTTGCCCCACATCAAGGGATTTAAATTTTTTTCAGCCCGGGCATCAATGTCTCTAGTAACTTACTTTTTATATGGTATGTAATCACATTTAGTCATTATTGTCTTACTGTATTTAAGATATATTACCAAATGAAAACTTGATATTTTTCTTAGTTTAAATTTGATCCCCCTGTCCCCTCCGCCAATGAAGGTATGGAACTGATTTTCCCCACACACCTTACAAATCCCTGTTTTATAAGATAAACTTTTTTATGCCAATATTTTATTGCTATGGTGGACCCAGGGGAGACAAATGAATAAAAACTGATAATATTATTAAAGTTTACAGAGGCCACATCGCTGCAATTTTTTTTTCAACCTATCAATTTTTTTGATAACCGTGACCCTTAACAATGATAACGCCATCAATTTAATTAAATTTATCGAAATCTATCAAATGTTGACTATTTTAAATGCATGTTGCACCAAAAACCTTTGAAATTGTTACTAGAATCAAAATTTTTCCAATCTCTTTTGACACAAGCTCCGATCAAAAAAATTATTCTCCTTTAACTTTATTTTGCTCCCAGATATTTCTTAGGAAAATTCAGCCCCCCCATCAGTGCGTTTACGGTTAAATACTTTCATAAACTATAAAAAATAAAAAAACGAATTTTTTCTAAAGCGTTTATTGAATGTTCAAATTAATTAATCGGACAGAGTGCATTAACAACTAAGTCACTTTATCATGTGGGTTCATTTTTTTTTATATAATTTATTCGAATGTTCAAATTAATTAATCGGGGATTTCCTTGAGCTGAATTAGATATTTAATAAATGAATAAACTTTAAACAAACCATATGTTGTGTTTTAAATATTTTAGGAACGAAATGTGTAATATATGTGATTTTCATACATTGGTAAAATGATTTTTATTCACAATTATAGCATATGACACTCCTTAATTAACTATTTAATATTATAGGCACATTCAAATCATGGTAACACATAATGCAAAAGAGTGTATAGAATCACAAAAAATCGAGTCAATTATTGTAGGTGTATAGATATGTTTGTTTAGTTTATAGTTGCAAAGAGTCAACATTGTAAAGAAATTCAATGTCTATTAATTAATTTTTAAGCAAGTTCAGAATATTTGTAAGCTAATAATTATTATTACTTTAGTACGATCACTATGACACATATGCAATGTAATGCATGTTTCAGTACTATCATTTACTTTCAAGGCTGAAAGTGAAACTGATAAGATAGTTGATTTGTGTGAAATAACTTTCAAAGGCATGTATGAGCAAATATCACAAAAGGTAAGATTTTCTAATGAGAAAACAGCAAGGCACAGTGCGCAAATAGAATGTTTACTCTTGCAATCGTTATGACATGCTGTATATGTGTGATAGTCAAAGTATATGTTTATATTTAAATCATTTTTTGCAAACGCTGAAAATTATTTCACTGTTGCTTATTAATGATTATTTGGAATAATTGTTCAAAATTGAGTTTAAAAAAATGAAAAATACATACACCCCTAATTATTTTAACGTAATTGGCGTTTTTTAAGTTCAGAGTACGTAAAACGATTAAGTAGGCAACTTTCGAAAAAGTCCAAAAATTCCGTAATTGTTTCGAGTTGAAGATGATACGAAAAATGGAGTTAATTTAAATTTATCGAATGGGTCGTATTTTACCCAAAATAACCTAATTTCAAAAATTAAAGGGTATTCAAAAACAACAGTAAAAATTGTGTTTACAGACTAATTGAAACAGGTTTAGTTTTTAAAAAAGAATTGTTGACCTAAATGACAGTAAAAAGGAATTTTGGATTTACCAACACTCTATGACTTGAATATGTGATTACCACTACATTGTATATTGATAGCTTTGTCAAGTCTGTCGAATGAAATGCATTTTGAATGCATGAAAAAATATATATATATNTTCAAACTTAGTTGCAAGGATTTAATGAAAATGATCTCAAATATTTTTAAATAGCTTGATCTTGATGTCTTTGGAATTGCCAAATGAAGTACAATAGTTGGATTTATGCTTGTTTGCATACACACACAAACATCTGCATTTTGTAATTCCTTAGTTCCGATAATAATATTCTTAAGGAAGATTTAAATACAATGAGGATACGTTTTTTAGGCTATACCTGATGTACTTTCTTTGTGAACATTGAAATCATTAACCGTTTCAACAGATTTTGCAGAGTGCTCTCTTATTTCTAAAATAGTTAAAAACCGATTGAATTTTTTTTGGAAACAAATCTTGATTGCACTTATCTTTGAACTGGTTAATGTCATAAGATTTATGCCGACTTGGATTTGAAAATCGCACTAAGCATGCGTTACACTAATAAAAATTTTGCTAAGAATACTTCTATAGGAATTTAAGAAAAACAAATCTTTTTCCTATTGCAAAATTTGCGTGACTGTTTGTAAGAAGTTGTTTCATTTTACTTATAGTTTTTACAAATAGGACAAGTTTGTAAACGTGGCTGTGATCTTATACTGATTGCAGATTCCCTAGCCTCATCCAAATTTAAATTGCAAAACATGCATCCAATGAATCGTCGAATTCATCCTTTGAAGTAACTGAAGTAATGGTTAACTTTTTTTACAATGCTCTTATAAAATACTGCTAAACGTTACATAGATGTTGTGTATTTACACAAATAATATTATTTGCCTTATTATGAAAAATTCGCTTTGTATTATTTAACGATGCGAATATTTCCTAATAAGACAAATTCTATTAATCTCTTAAATATTTAACATTCTTGTGAAAGAATTTTGAAAAATTTAGAGATCCTTTGTATGAAAAATAAAATTATAAATATATAAAATATAAAATTATATGCATATATATATATATATATATATATATATATATTCAGAAATTTTCACTTTGAGATTTAAACTAAGAATTTACAATATGAGTTTTTTGAAAAACCGATATAGACCTGCGTGTTGCTATTCATGATTTTTCGATGTAACAAACAATAATGTAAGCAACCATGAAGTTCTGGGGTTGATGAAATTCTAGTTTTTTATCACCGCCTATAAGATTTACTGATAATTCAGTTTCTGCTGCACCAGAATGATTTGCTATGTCATCTTTCTGATCATTTCCAGTTATTATGCTATGCATTTGTGATGATTTATAGGCCCTAGGTAGTGGACTAATGCAATATATATATATATATATTTGTTGCTTGAATTCTAAGCTTCTTTATCATTTTGTTTTTTTTATTTTCGTAGAAATGAAGTTAAATTATATTAACGTTTCACATGCTTATCATGGGACAAAGTTGCATGGTGTTATTACACCTGGCTGTAAAGTATATTATGAAAATATCCGTTTTTGAACTATTTTCAGGTTTGTCTGATTATACCGGAAATTCTCACATATTGTAATGGCTCTTAGTTTTTAATTGCAATGAATATACATTTCATAATTAAAATTTTTCTTGCCTATGCATATATATCTCAAAGTGATAAGGTTAATGTATTTGTACAGATGTCATCGATAAGAAAATACAATATTATCCCTTGCTTAAATTCCATTCTAATTGACTGTCAAATTACAAGCTCTATTTATAGAAAGATTGCTGCTAGTGAAGTAAGCATTTAACATTTATAGTATGTTTGGTAATTATATTGAAAAATTCCTTGGAAAGATGCATTCTCTGAGGTAGGTATTTGTGACTATGTTATTACCTTAGATATTATCGGAAAAGCTTTTATGATCATGGACATAACGCTTAAGATAGTTTTTTAAAATTAGTCGACTAATATAATTGGAAAAACCTTGAATAAGTGATATGACGATTAAAAAAACTGCTTTAGCAACTTTTTGGCACATACTGATTTAATAAGCTCTATGTGTAAATAGCGGAATTTGTACGAAATCGGAAAATTATTTGCTTATGGACGTCGTAAAATCATTGCCCACGTTGAGTGAATTTTTCACTGATATTTCTATTAATCATATGTGAAAGCCATTTTCCATAACAAACGTTTGTTCTCATTGATGTGATGCGAAATATTGTTTTCAATTGGGTATATTGTTTTATATGAAAAGCCTACCTATTTATCCGAGGCTTCTTCTAACTTTGACCTGAAAAAGGCCTATAAAAAATTTTACTCTTCTCCAGTCAAGCCTGTAGCCAGCATTATCACTTAATGGCGGTCGACACACACATTCAGCAAGGATTGGGATTGATAGGATTTTCGACATTTCTTAAAATTTAAACTAAAATTTAACAAGACAATGCATTAATTAAATTTAAAATGCACGTATGGGCGCATTCGCAGGATTTTTTGATCAGGGACATCTAGTAGTGATCAAGTGAGTAACAAAAAGTGTGGTGAAGACCCGCAAAATTTTTGAAATTTTTAAAAAAATCAACCTTAGAAATTAATTTCACAACATTATTTACAAAAATTAAGTTAAAAAGTTTTTTTTTTACTTCCTGGTTGTTTGCTTTTAGCTCTATTGTCCAGCAGCAGTTGCTTTTCCTTACAGGGGGGGGTCGTACCCCATACCCCCGCTGGCTACAGACCAGTCCCCAGATCTGAATTCTAAGTAACACGTCTTAAGACAACAGCTTGAAACTATTTATATCTAATTAAATTTCGCTTTAAATGATAGAATATAGACTCAAAGGGAGATATGTTTTGGTTGTTCAGGTATAAATAAACGCAACTGATTAACGTTATCTATTCAAAGAGTTCCAATTCACAAGCATGTTTCTGTCTGTTATGCAAATATGTTAAACACGAAATCTTTGACACGAATTCTTTCTGACGTGAGGTGCAAGGTTACATTTTTAGCGTGCGAATTATCTTTTTAGATGTTGTTTGCATCAACTGTAATACTCTTAGGAAGTGTATTTTAGAAAAATTTTTGTACGACTTCATTTTGATCCCCAATTTGCTAATAAACTTAATCAATAAAATATATGGTAGGTACTAAAATTGTGATAAAATGAATTAATGCAAAAGTAAGTAAAATGAATGGATGTGAGTTGTGTATACCACTAAACCATCAAGTACTTCTAAGTATTTCTGAGAAGCACCGAGTATGTATTTTCAAGTGATAGCTGTCCCTATGCTCAAGAACAATACTTGTGTATCAAGTAATTGGTAAATTCTTTTAGTATTACATTACGATGAACTTGTCTGTGCGGATAGAGTAGAAAAACTTTTACATGCGGATAATTGACTATATGACGGTTAAATTATTAACAGTGGAAATATGCTTAATTAATACACGTTTAAGCTGATAATACTAAAAAAGCTTTTGCTTATATAGTGAACTGGACGAAAGTTTTTTTTTGCGTTTCGATTGTCTTTTCAATTTTGGATGGACATTGCAACAATCAATATTTGAAAAAAGGTAAATGCTGGTTGAATGCGGGTATATCAAGTTTGGACGCCTTAGCTAAAATAAATGTGTGAGCGTGGACAAGGTGCGGCTATTATGCTGAGGTAGTGTGGCTTCGATTGGATGAGAAAATCAGTATTTATATGTCTGCTCTTGATTTTGACACACAAGTTGTTGGGTAATGATGAAATTGAAAAAGCTGTGATAACAATACAATACATATTTTTAATTTAAAACACCTAAATGTTTAGAAGTTTTTTTTGGGATTTTTGTTAAGCAACTTAAAATTTCTATGTAGACCCCATCTAAGCCCAACTTTAATAACGGCCTTACTATTTGCAGTAAAAAAACAAAAGAAGCCATAAATATTCTTGCAAATAAGGAATTGGCAAAATTCTGCCCAAATATGCAATAGAAAGATTATCAAAAACTCCTTTAAAATTGTTAGAGCTACTACCGTTTTATTTGTTTTGCAACAAACAAAGGATTCATAAACCTTAAGCAGCCTGTGGATTTTTGGCCCCGTGACCTTTGTCTTGGCGTACGGCATGCCTCATTGGGTTTAGAATATATTTGCAACTATCAAGAAACAGTCAATGTTCTCTATTTTTGTTATTGCAAGGCTCTCATGTGTGTGATTCGAAATCTCATTGCATCTGAAGTATTTTTGAAAAATAATATCAATAAAAGTTTGTTCCTACTTAGGCCTGTGGGTGCAAAACGGCCAAGCGTTTAGTAAATGCTTAAAGAAACCGTAACATTTTGCAAAAATTTATGGGTTAATAATAGGTTTAAAGCAGGGGGTGAAAATCAAAAAAAAGTGAATCATGCTTAAGCGGGTTGTGTTGGGCAGGGACAGACCTAAGGAACCATTTAAGAAGTCAAACATTTGAATCTTAAAACTAATGGATTTTTTTCATTTATTGATTTCGTATTGCTTATATGGATACTTTTATGCTAAAATTTTTGTTCATGTTATACTAGTCATCTTTCTTAAATCGCGTCGGGTTGCGGANGATAGCTGTCCCTATGCTCAAGAACAATACTTGTGTATCAAGTAATTGGTAAATTCTTTTAGTACGGTATTACATTACGATGAATTTGTCTGTGCGGATAGAGTAGAAAAACTTTAACATGTGGATAATTGACGATATGACGGTTAAATTATTACCAGTGGAAATATGCTTAATTAATACATTGTTTAAGCTTATAATACTAAAAAAGCTTTCGCTTATATAGTGAACTGGACGAAATTTGTCTTTTTGCGTTTCGGTTGTCTTTTAAATTTTGGATGGACATTGCAAAAATCAATATTTGAAAAATGGTAAATGCTGGTTGAATGCGGGTATATCAAGTTTGGACGCCTTAACCAGATTAAGATGGACTTGGATACAACCTAAAATAAATGTGTGAGCGTGGACAAGGTGCGGCTATTATGCTGAGGTAGTGTGGCTTCGATTGGATGAGAAAATCAGTATTTATATGTCTGCTCTTGATTTTGACACACAAGTTGTTGGGTAATGATGAAATTGAAAAAGCTGTGATAACAATACAATACATATTTTTAATTTAAAACACCTAAATGTTTAGAAGTTTTTTTTGGGATTTTTGTTAAGCAACTTAAAATTTCTATGTAGACCCCATCTAAGCCCAACTTTAATAACGGCCTTACTATTTGCAGTAAAAAAACAAAAGAAGCCATAAATATTCTTGCAAATAAGGAATTGGCAAAATTCTGCCCAAATATGCAATAGAAAGATTATCAAAAACTCCTTTAAAATTGTTAGAGCTACTACCGTTTTATTTGTTTTGCAACAAACAAAGGATTCATAAACCTTAAGCAGCCTGTGGATTTTTGGCCCCGTGACCTTTGTCTTTGCGTACGGCATGCCTCATTGGGTTTAGAATATATTTGCAACTATCAAGAAACAGTCAATGTTCTCTATTTTTGTTATTGCAAGGCTCTCATGTGTGTGATTCGAAATCTCATTGCATCTGAAGTATTTTTGAAAAATAATATCAATAAAAGTTTGTTCCTACTTAGGCCTGTGGGTGCAAAACGGCCAAGCGTTTAGTAAATGCTTAAAGAAACCGTAACATTTTCAAAAATTTAATGGGTTAATAATAGGTTTAAAGCAGGGGGTGAAAATCAAAAAAAAGTGAATCATGCTTAAGCGGGTTGTGTTGGGCAGGGACAGACCTAAGGAACCATTTAAGAAGTCAAACATTTGAATCTTAAAACTAATGGATTTTTTTCATTTATTGATTTCGTATTGCTTATATGGATACTTTTATGCTAAAATTTTTGTTCATGTTATACTAGTCATCTTTCTTAAATCGCGTCGGGTTGCGGACAGGCCAGGTCGGGTCGTGAGTCATTGTTAGACGGACGAGGTCGGATTGCGTTTCTTGTCCTTGCAATATCAATGAAACTTCCTCTTATCAAAATTTGAAATAAATTTAGCAAACTACTTGAACTATTGTAGGTTTGTAGATGGATATGGTTGAAACTATGCATATACATATATATATATATATATATGTATATATATATAAGTTTATAGATATTAATACATTGCTTAGTGATAAAAATGATTTTATATGACCTTCATGTCAGGGCTTCTCTAATTTATCACTGTCAGTTGTGACCAACTGAGGGGATTACAAAAATCATCAAACCTAAAATTGCTTTTTTGTTGTTGCAATAGGATATTCGAATATTTCTCATTCTATAGCTTTTGTATTTTATGCATGCAATTTGAATAAAATTCACTTCATAAATTAATAACTTACAAGCATTGATGACGCTTCTATCCATTTGCGTTTTAGCTTAGGAAGGTAATTATAAGCTTATCAGCGAGTTGTGCAACATTGACAAGCGCCTCTCAATTTCATACAGCAATGTCAATACATTATTTTCTCGTTTATATCTCAAGCTATGCGTTTATAAAGACTTCCCATACAACGCTGATTTACCAATTGAAATTTGCTTAGTAATCTGTTAGACTGATTGTGCGGAAATATTATGTAAAATATAAAGTTAATTCCAAATTCACAATATGACTAACCCTTTTCTAATATTTATTTAAATTTAAGTAGTAAAGTGACACCACTGATTAAATAGGTGGTAAATATATTGCTGTAAATTGCATTGCGATTTCCTAAGCAAAATTAAACAAGGCTTTCCTTCCATTCCAGTCCTCTTAACCTCACAGCTACTGTAATGATGGTAAACTCGGGTAGAGTAAAGTTATGCAACAACTAGAACATAAATGCAGTTTATATATACGGGCTTTGGATACAAAACTTTAAAATACAAAAAAATCTATACGGGCGCAAGATACAGTGTAGGACATTCAAATGAAGCCACCCTATAAGTTCAATATTTTATAACACTGAGATGAAAAGTGAAAGAACATCATATGGTCGGATGAAAAGAGATTTACTGAAAACCAATATTACTGGCATAATACAAAGCTTCTAGAACAAACCTATTCTAACTAGAGACAGTCTGGTGATGGATCTGTTATGATGTATGTGGCATTAAGTTTTCGTGGAAAATTTGAAATTGCATTTTTGGAAGGCAATCAAAATTCCATCAAGTACACAAAAACATTAAACCATTTTGAGACATATTTCACCAGATTTTTAGTTTTTCCGGCAGGATCTGGCTTTTACTCATCAAATTGCAGAAACAATGGGATGGCTTGAAGACCAGAACATACCCTTATTATAATGGCATTCGAAAAGATCCAATCTAAGCACAATAAAAAAATTTGTGGGGTGATCTAGTAAAGTTTGTATATCCAAATGGAAAACAGTACAACAGCAAAAACGTGTTAATAGAAGCAATTTTGAAAGAACGAGAAGAGATATTGCTTGACAGCCACCAAAATCATGTTATATCTATCAAAAGTATGTAGTGGATGTTATAGCAACAAAATTGAAATATAACATAGTATTAATTTAACAGTGAGGTATTGATTCTACAATTAAAGTCTAGAATAATGCAATTATTGATACTGGCTTCATTTCAATGTCACTACCCTATTTTTCCAATTTTTGTCTAACTTTTTTATTTTTTTCTGTTAGTATTATCATCACACACCTAAGAAAGTATTAAGAAATTCAAGAGTATGATATACTTTGTATTTTGCAAAAGCAGGTATTTAGAAAAAGATGTTGAATTTATAGGGTGACCCCATTTAAATATCCTGCACAGTACCATAGCTGAGAGCTTGATATGGGTCCGAAAAAAATTTTTTTGAATAAACCTCATGTATAAGAAACTAGACCCTTATTCCAAATGCATAATGTAAAAATTTTTGGATAAATGAAATATTTTGGCGTTCCATCAAAAAAGCGTTGCATACAATGGAAAATCGGAAAGTGCGGGCGGTGGATACAAATTCTATAATATCTAAAGTTCATATATATATATATATATATATA
>CABFPE010000002.1:243997-256110 GCA_900660155.1 Hofstenia miamia
AGGTACAAACGTTCTCTGACGAGGGCAATTACTAAGCAGATAATTAATATTTAAGTCGTCCTTGGCAAAGACTATTTTAAACTGAATGACATCAGCATATCATAATTTAGGAACTCAGGGTTTTGCAAGCAGTGTCAATGAGTAATGAATTATTTAATTTCAAATTCACAATAGTTGAAAATGAATTCGTGTGCAGATGAATGTGTCAGTTAAGTAACTTGCCAATATTATTGAGCAAAAGTGAGTTTTATGTGCCAAATTCTAATTGGCTGAAGACAATTATGCATTAAAAATTTAGGAATTTGTAAGAGTCCTCTTGAAATGACATAATTCATTCAAGGGTTCAAAAACGCATTTAATTTTTTACATTTAGTATGATTTGTGGAGATTTTAGTCGTAATTTTGTTGGAATTGTTTCAGTTAGTTACAGTAAGCAACTTCGAATATCATATTCTTATAGTTATAGCTTCTTACTATTATGATTGAGATTTATAAGACTTGTACTTAGTGAAGATGTTTCAATAACTTGGTAGTCTTACAAAACAAATCTTGAAATGAAAGGTTTTTGAAGATAGCACAAAAAAGTTAATAATTGGAATGGCTGAAAACACAATAAAAAGCTTAGTGCAAAGTGGGTACTCTTTTAAGGTTCTTCATATTGAACATAAGCATGAAAATACTTCAGCAACGTTCCATTGGGATTTATTACCAAACTAACAAAAAAGGTCCAACACATTTGTGGCAAGTGCAGCTGCATTTGAATTCTGTGATAAAAGCAAATATTCATCTGCCTTTTGCATAGATAAAAATTTTAAATTTTACTGGATTAGAGTTGACTAACGTTCAAGTACTTTATTTGATATTTTACCATATCTCGAATTGGGATTTGAATCAAAGTACTTTAGATCTCAGTGCTTATTTACAAATTTTGATATCAATAGAAATGGCCTTTTTGATGATAGCATGGAAATTTTGATGTTGCCTCAATATTATATATATATATATATATATATATTATAATAAAAAATTATATCTATTTAAAAATTTGAAATACAACTTTCAACCTTCGAGCTGAGGCAGAATGAAAAAGTAGTCTTGTGGGAGATGCAATCATACAAGGCAATGCAAGACAGGAGACTTCAGGAGAATGCTTTCCTCCTTCCACAAGCTACGTATCTGCTCAACACGAACATATCGACCAGGTTTATTTTTTCAAAATTAGAAAGAGGCCTAGCAGACTTTCTCTTTACTGCACTAAGTCGAAACACAGATGGAATTATGAGAAATCAATTTGAGAAGGTTACGGCCCACTACGAGAAGATGATCACTGCGAATGGTGAATAAGTGTAACTGTTTTATTGTTCTTNTATGAAAGTTCGGGGCTCACTGCTGCCGCATAGGTTGCAGTGGCCTATAGCCGACACTATGATATATTATATTTGCTTACGAGCTCGTGTATCAGACTTTGCAGTTCAAATATCTGTCTATCATAAACTATTATACTTGTGGTTTGCGACAATCGATAAAATTGAAGGCATTACTAATATTTTCAGGTATGAGAGATGACGTAAAATGAAAAAAGCAGAGAATCAATCTTTATTGTAGTAGCAGTATGATTATTCAATTTAATCAAATTGATTAACTGTACTGAATGAATACAGAAAACTATTTTCGAAATTTTGATCATTATTACAACTGATGGATATCTCATGATACACCTATGTTGTTATAGAGCACCTGTGCCCTCCTTGCAGGATCTGATTTCACTTTACTCGTTATCACCCGCCCACTCCCTAAGATTTACTATAATTTGATTGTTGGCAAAAAAGTGTATTTTTTACAAAAAAAAATACCTTACGACTTTTTCTTTTATACAAACGTACCTCAAGTTACTAAAATTTTTCCTATGATATATATAGTAGTAAACATTGAA
Organism: Hofstenia miamia; assembly: GCA_900660155.1. NCBI lineage: Eukaryota > Metazoa > Xenacoelomorpha > Acoela > Hofsteniidae > Hofstenia > Hofstenia miamia. Next base: position 245,931 of record CABFPE010000002.1, read on the forward strand.
TTATGACAAACTTATCAACATTCAATTTGCAATTTNATGAATCAAAATTTCACCTGTGATAAACGATGAAAGAAAGTAAGGCTAAGATTAGAACCAGTAAAAATTGTGATTGCTAAATATCTGTTTTGGAAGAGCTGTCCTGTCTTACATTCAGAACTTCGAATTTCTCAAATATAAGACACAGTGAACTAATTTCAAAACCAGCCTGCCAAAAGCTGCCAGAGCAGCTACAATTTTTTCAACTATATTTGTTGTAATCACTTACAACAACGCAGAGTTGCATATGGGAATTGAATTTTTATTCCATTCTCATTTCCAGAATGTAGAAATGAAAAAGAAATGGAAATGAAATCTTTTTATGGAATGGAAATGTAATTGAAATTTATGGAAATGAAATTTCAAAAAAGATATTTTCAATGCAATTGAAAATCTTCAAATATCAATATGATTTTAAAGAACAGTCGCAAAATGCATTAAAATTACCAAAATTAATCTCAATCATACAAAGTAGAGCCAATAAAACAACAAAATTTGGTAAATCTCAAATGATATTGATTAAATAATACACTGGCACAAATAAAGCAAGTATAACTTCCATGCGTTAATTTGGAAAATGTCGCCCCTGATTTCAGGTATCATAAAGACTGAACCTGTTTATGACATCGAACATTTATTATTAATTCTGGTTCCAACCCTTCATGTGCATAATATTTTGTGATGCATTCGTTTTTATTGTATGAAAATTTCCAAATATCATCGCTATGCATATATAATTTTAAATTATTTAATTTAGTTCGATTTTGTACATAATTGGAACTGAATTTAACGGAAATAATCACTAGATATGAAATAGCCTTGGTTGAGTTCAGGATCAAGAGTTATTATGTGTTGAACAGTTTCAACAAAACCAATTACTGCACATATCTGTACTAAATTGTAATTATTCTTCAGATTATTGTTAACTTGAAAAACTAGCAGGTTACTAAAAGACCATCAAGTCGTCCATTGGGATTTTTACTGGTCTCAGTCCTATGAGTCTAGGACTAACATGGACTAAGGCCAGAAATGTCAAACTTGGGGCCACGGATTACACAAAATTACTCATTATAATTCGAATTTTGTTCACAATAAAATTTATGCTGTAGTGCCAATGGCACTATCTGACCAGAGAATTTCATGGAATTAGGATGGCTCTGAATCCAATGAGACTGAAAGGGACTAACTCCAGAAAAATTGCTTTTTCTGCAGAACCCTAGCATTAGCTCTAATAGTTATGCAAAGTTGTGCAAATTAATGTAAAAATACGGAAATTTTTCTAAAATAGTTATGGAAATGGAAGAGAATTGCATTTCCATATGCAAGACTGCAACAACGACACAATAGATCAAAAAACAATGTAAAACATAAAAACATGCTGAAATATAAATGATTGTAACTTATAATGGCATAATATAGTAATTTACCTCTCGAATAATGCGGAGTCTATGAAAGTTCGGGGCTCACTGCTGCCGCATAGGTTGCAGTGGCCTATAGCCGACACTATGATATATTATATTTGCTTACGAGCTTGTGTATCAGACTTTGCAGTTCAAATATCTGTCTATCATAAACTATTACACTTGTGGTTTGCGACAATCGATAAAATTGAAGGCATTACTAATATTTTAGGTATGAGAGATGACGTAAAATGAAAAAAGCAGAGAATCAATCTTTATTGTAGTAGCATTATGATTATTCAATTTAATACAAGTGATTAACTGTACTGAATAAATTCAGAAAACTATTTTCGAAATTTTGATCATTATTACAACTGATGGATATCTCATGATACACCTATGTTGTTATAGAGCACCTGTGCCCTCCCTGCAGGCTCTGATTTCACTTTACTCGTTATCACCCGCCCACTCCCTAAGATTTACCTATAATTTGATTGTTGGCAAAAAAGTGTATTTGTTACAAAAAAATACCTTACGACTTTTTCTTTTATACAAACGTACCTCAAGTTACTAAAATTTTTCCTATGATATATATAGTAGTAATCATTGAATTATGACAAACGTATCAACATTCAATTTGCAATTTATACACGTAAACAAGACGCAAGTTATTTTTCCAAACTATCCAGAAATTTCTGTATGTATTTGAAGAAAAACATTTTGAAAGAACATTGCAAAAAATACATATTTAAAGCACTCTTTTGAACAGTCTTTAAAACACCCCAAGTCTTAAGCATGCCAACCGTTCTTGGATATTCTAGCAATGTTTCCTTATTCTGCAAAGTGTAAAATAGTCTATTTTGGATCAGGTACTGAAAATTTAAAAATACAATCGATTCTAATTTAGGAATGTGCGACAATTTTTTGTACAAACAAGCTATAATATAATTTCTATTTAATTAATTTCTTGCTAGCAACAATATTTTCCGTAATATAAGCGTTGGGAACTTTCTAAATATATAGACAATTAGGATTCTTACTGCGGAATATAAGAAATTCAATATGTTTAAATTTATCAGAAGGCCTGGGTGTCAAAGATTGAATGAAATTCATTAATTATTAAAGTCTATGGCTATAAGAGTTCAATTCATACCTTTAACTTCTTCCGTTCTTGTGGTGTAGACTTGTGTATTAGTGCTCATTGAGGATGAGTCTAAAGCAATTTATCAATTTATGAGATAGTTTATGTAATCAAATATTAAGAGATTTACATAAGAACGTCAACATATCTCAAAATCAGATTGGTTGCACTACATGCTTACTTTGTTTTCTGACAAGGAATGACATTTTCTGAACATTAATAGCCAAAATATTTACAGAATACTAGAAAAAGCCATAAGTAAGAAAATTAACCATTGGGGTGGCTTGAGTTTCTGTCTTACCACATGGGTCCTCTAGAGCATGAACAATTCTTTGTGGATCAAAACTTATCAAAGACTTTATGATACAGATGTAAATGTAATTTCCAAAGCCGAACTTAATCCGTAATGTGTTCTCGATTATTATTACTATTTTTGCAGAATATATAAATTAATATATATATATATTTATATATATTCAATTGATTAAAATGACAAAATATAATTTCAAGACTGTTTAGTAGAATCTTTCTATAAATTTGTTAAGGTATAACGGCTGCTTAGCTTAATATAATGACAACTAGGTAAGACTAATGGAGATTTTATTACGAATAATTTGTAACAAATTTTCTATATTTGTTTCGGTGTTCCTCTTACCCCAGTATCCTACACAATAAACCATAACTCTGAATGTTTTATTAGCAATAATAATATTGAAAATGTATTCCTCTTTAGGATTTTACTTTTTAATGCTTCTAGGACTGCAATTGGGGGACGGGAGGGGAGAGTTCGAGCTACATTAAAGTAAAGTTTCAGACTTTAAGAGATTGTAAAATATCTAATTTATATCCATCAATAGTCTTTATTAGGCTGGTTAGCATCTCAGATGTGGAATAAATTAAAATATTGTTTAAGGACTAAAATATATATGACTTCTCGTCATTTGTAGATTTCTGCTTTAGATTTCTCAATAGCAGTATACTTGCTTTCAAAGTCATCGATAATATATCATTGACAATATAATGATTTTAATCTACATATTGAAATTTCAACATGGTTGTTGAAGCGCTTGGTGATCTGAGAATTTCATGTTAACTTGTTTTTCAATTCATGGATGCTCTTGCTCATGGGAAGAGTTTTCATTTGAATGTCATTGGAAAAGAAGTGAAAGCTGAAGATAAAAATCTTCAAATTATTTAAAACAATTTATTATTGAATCATTGAAAAATTTCCTGTTAAATAATTTTATATTAATGAAATATGTATCTCTCTGTTATTCAATTTCGGAAATCTTCTATTTATTTTTTCAACAGGACTTCCGCTTTTTAAAATTCTTCCTGCACCCATTATCAATATAAAAGCTGTTGTCTAATATTACTTTTCATCCTATTATTTTATTTTGGTATTGAAAACCATTTATCATTTTCTGAAAAAATCATGTTTGTAAAATCAATAAATAGACTAGCTTTTGTCTGAATGTCGCAATCATTTATAAAGAGTTGCTTTGATTGTACACACTCAATATACTAATAACTATTTGATCTTTGCTCCTATTATAATTCACCTTTTTTAATTTAGATAATGATTATTCACAATATAATTCCCGGCAAAACAATGCAATTGATTATATTGTTATCATGGAAAGACTACATTCTAACTGATATGTATAAAAGGGTAGCATAGGTTCTCTTGCAGACAATGGTAAATAAAATAGTCCAAAAATTTGGTTATTAATATGAAAATTGAAATGAGAATATGATATTCTTTGTAAATACTAATACTAAATAATAATAATTATTTATGATTTAAAAAAGATCCTCTTCAATCTATAAACATTAGTGTGGTTCTTTTCACTGGAAAATATATATCACCTATTTGTAAAATGTTGGTATTTTAACAAACTTGAGATAACAGACGGTGACACTAACACAATGAATTATATCTTGGGGCTTTGAAAAACAATAATGCAATGTTTGTAAATGAAAGCACTTGGGAATAGATCAATTATGTGAAAAATAGCTGTTTTGAACCATTTGTTTTGTTGATCTTCCTGCTTTTATGATTTAGTTGGGGTATAGGTGTTATTGAAAGTTTACAATTTAGACCTTAAATTAATTTGCGAAGGATGCTTAGAAATCAAATTTTGATTATTTTAGAAAATAAGAACCAACATTGAAATAAGAACTTTTAACAATTCCTCAACACTCAGAGCTTGAGAATCATCATTGCCAAAAAAGGTTTTAACATTGACATATTTAGGAATTGCTAATTGACTATAAGCTCATTTAGTGTCCTTTATAAGAACTCAATTATTAACAACATTTTTGAATAAATATTGGGGCTACTTATTGAATTTGCATTTAAATATGCTGTGTTTATTTAATTAACTGATGAAAATACGTAGGCTACAATAAATAATGTAATTAACATACAGATCTGGACAAAAGTATTGAGACAGCTACCAATTTAATAATTAAAAAGTTGAGTGATTTAGTTGTGTACAAGAATCGGTTAATAAGATTAGATGACAAAAAATGTACGTCCTGACACTTCCAGACAACAAATTGAATACAATATAATTATGACTTAATGCTTCCCCTTTGGATTTTATGTAACCAGAACTTTCTCAGAGTTGGACAAAAGTATAAATGTTTGAATAGTTATTTAAATAAATTTTACTGTGTACCCAATGCCAAAGACTTTAACTTTACCTACCTCTAAGATAATACCCTGATATCTTCCTGGATAAATTGGAAAATTCATTATTTTGAGAAATACCTCCGGCTAAGCTTAGCCTCCATTAGTCAGCTCACCAATGCTGCAAAAAGTCCTGTTGTGCAAAAGGTCCTGTTGGGTGCCGTATAACAAAATTTAGGAGACTTAACAATATTGGTTTTCAAAAAACAGGGTATTCTTGCAAATCGAGTTATAGAGATGATAAGGCACTATTTTATCCATTGAAGAGGGATCCCTAAAAAATTTGCAGGCAGTTAAAGCGAGAGTGGTACGTAGTTAATCACCTCTGAAATNGTCCTGTTGGGTGCCGTATAACAAAATTTAGGAGACTTAACAATAGTGGTTTTCAAGAAAACAGGGTATTTTTGCAAATTTAGTTATAGAGATGATAAGGCACTATTTTATCCATTGAAGAGGGATCCCTGAAAAATTTGCTTTCAATTAAAGCGAGAGTGGTCTGTAGTTAATCACCTCTGCAAATTAATTGTTAGAAGAATTCTAGTGTGATATCACCTTATTGTTAGACTGTGTAGAATTGCCATCAAAAAACCATATATTTTCAAAACACAAGAGAAAAATCTGCTCAGATANNNNGAGTGGTACGTAGTTAATCACCTCTGAAATTCATTGTTAAAAGAATTCTAGTGTGTGTGATATCACCTTATGGATAGACTGTGTAGAATTGCCATCAAAAAACCATGTATTTTCAAAACACAAGAGAAAAATCTGCTCAGATAGGTGCATTAAGCGAAAAACGCATACTAACCAGTATTGGATTAGGGCCATATGCTCGGATGAGAGCAAGTTCGAGCGATCAAAAAGAGTTTGCCGCAAATGCACAACACCAGCGTTTAAATGTGGCGGTAATTGGATAATGGCATAGGGGTGCTTTCAGCAATTGGAATGTGCAAGATCATCAAAGTTGATGGAATAATGTATTCAGCTAATTATGCGTCAATCTTGCGTTAAACCCAGTTGGCAGTCTTCCACTATATGATTTTATTTTAGCAAAAGAAGAACNTATTTTCAAAACACAAGAGAAAAATCTGTTCAGATAGGTGCATTAAGCGAAAAACGTATACTAACCAGTATTGGATTAGGGTCATATGCTCGGATGAGAGCAAGTTCGAGCTATACTTTCGACGCCTAGAGTACATTAGGAGGCGATTAGAGCTATCAAAAAGAGTTTGCCACAAATACACAACACCAGCGTTTAAATGTGGTGGTAATTGAATAATGGCATAGGGGTGCTTTCAGCAATTGGAATGTGCAAGATCATTAAATTTAATGGAATAATGTATTCAGCTAATTATGTGTCAATCTTTCGTGAAAATCTGTTGTCAGACCTCCAGTATAGTGATTTTATTTTAGCAAAAGAAGAACCCTGTCACATATCACGATTCACCAGACAATTTGTTGAAAAAGGAGGTAGCTCCTATTTCAAATTGAAATGTGCAAAGTCCTGAACTCAATATAATTAAACATGCTTGGACAGAATTGCAAGGAAGAGTAGCTAAACGTTAATCTTTCAATATTGAGGATCCTTGGAAAGCAATTGGATAAAAATTTAATAATTTTTAGTGAATTTTTTTGAAAAACTTCTTTTTACTATGCCCAATCGGGTTAATGAGGTGATTCAGCAAAATTGGTGGGTTATCCGATACTAATAAACTTAGAATTCTAACTGCATAATTTTTTTGTTGTTGATTAATTTTTGGTTATGCCGAATACTAATATTTTTGTTGAGTTCAGATTTTTTTTAATATATTTCTCCGAATAATTACTAGGATGTCCTTTCTACTTTTCCTAAACAATATAATAGCATTTTATTAGCTGATTATAGAATAATGTGTAGATAATAACCCAAACTTAAAAAAATTAATGGTTGTCTCCATACTTTTGTAGAGGTCTGTATATGTTTTCTTGAAATATCTATTATCACTTGATAAATTATCTAGCTGAAGATTTCTACTATAAAAATAATACAAATTTTGCAAGCATTATTGTACTCATATTGGCTCTACTAACTAAATCAGTTTGTATCATATTTTAAATTTCTGATAACTATTTCGAGAACTGGTTAGTGCAATAATGCAATTTATATTTATATGATTTTTTAATGTGTGTTTTTTGTCGCTACACTTGTGAAATCATTTTTTCTGTCTGAGAATGCTTGAATTTTACAATTTAGTTGTCTACAGCACAGCGAAAACATTGCTATTATTATATTCGTTGAAATAAGAAAAAGATCAATAATAGTAATTGAGAAGATTTAACTTTTTCTTAACAAAAATAATCTGAATGAATTTCAAAAAAAATGGTACATCAAACTGAATAGCATAACGGAATGTAACTAGAGATCATTGGGAAATTATTATAGTATGGGTAACAAAAGTCTAAAAAGTCTTTGCAACAAAATTTATGGAAGGCTTCTTTCGACTGATTGAATAGCAATAAGTTCATTTACGTGATCTCAGTTAACTAGAAAAAATTGTGTCAGACAGAAGAGAAATGATTTCAGAAAATCTTTGCCAATTTCGGTTATAATCTTAGCCCCCTAACTTGTTGTTTGTTTACGACAACCAGTTAAATCTGTAACCGTACATCTCTAGTGTAGTTGATCCGCGAGTACTTGCTTTAAATTTAAAAACTCAGGTGAGAGACTGGAACAATTTTCACTAGAAAAATTTGGCTTTCATCAATTACCAGGCTTCTATGGGAACAGATTTTTCTCCCCATATCTATTTCATTATACGAAAAATTTTTTGTTCCTTCCTATCCTTTCCCATTGTTCTTTAAGCCAATTGATGGTCCTCTGGCTGTTTCATAAATTTCTTTAATGTTTTTTAGGTTTATTCAAAGTAAATAACATTCCAGTCATGTGGGTTGCCATTTCAAAACAGTATTTTGTGCTGCATTGATTAAGCTTGGTTGTTGGAAGTGATTGAAACTTTGGTAATTTAAGGGATTTTTCTTGGTTTCAAATACATTTTTTCATTTCTTTTAAAGTTTTTAATTAATTTTTCTTCTTTCAGTTGAAATGGTAAATCATTCCATAGGTCAATACTAAAGTTTGTAAATTTATGTTGTCTATAAGAATTTGTTATTAACTGCATTTTAGTTGGTATTTGCCTTCAATTTGGAAAATGTTCCCAGAAATTTTAGCTTTTGCAAGTATTCTTATGAAAACAAATAATCTCCTCTAATTATAATTTGCTTTGTTCTTTCACAGATGATGCTGATGCTCCAACTGAAAATTCTTTCTAGTCTGATCTTCATTCTTTTATTGAAAGTTTTTCATAATCAAACTGAATATAAGTAATGAAGAAATATATAAGATTTTATTAGAACAATTTTTCAATTAATGCGTATACATCTTTGAATTTTAGATAGCATTTAATTCCTTGTATTATTTTCTGAATTATTTTGTTGTATTCGTTTTCAAATGTTAACTTATTATCAAAGAGTATTTATAAGTATTGAATTTTAGTCAATTCTTGTGTGATATTATCGTTTATTTTTAAAATAAATTTTTTATTCTTGTTAGAACTCCTTAGCACTATAAATGTAGTCTTGTCAACAGTTAACTTCATATTGGACGCATTTTATATTTTGATTAAAATTTTGAGATTTGTGGCGCTATTATACATAAAGAATAATTCATTCCTATTTGTTTCTGGTTTTAAGTTTTAAATACGGACAAAGGATCAGACATTGTAGTTTTTATTGTTATTGATTCATGAAGGTTTTGGATTTTTTCTCAATTAATTTTCAATTTTCACTTTGATTCTTTCATTAGATTAATAAACACGAAAAAGAATGACTTCCGGGCAGTGATTGATCTCTATTGTGTTTTTTTTGATGAATGAACCGCACGAACCCTAATGAAATTTTCAAGTTCTGAACATAAGAAATGGTAACCACATGGAATAATAAAGAGAAACTTTGGGATGACGACTTCTTTTAGCAAATTTTCATTGTTGGATTGCATTTTTTATTAGTTCATTTTAATCACAAATTGTTACATGTTGGGAAGTGGTATGAGGATTTCGGAGGCCGACCACAAAAAACTACTATGAAAAGGGTAGGATTACTAAGATAGTTATAAAAGTTTCTGCACATTAGACTTTTCTCGGATTGAAATAACATGTTTTATATGAAAAAGCATTTATAATTATGGCAAGCATCGCTATATAATAGCATTTTCTACAAAAAATGCAACAAATTAACTAAATTTACATGATGTTCATAATGCTAAAAAAATGACAAACTCTGCTTACTGTGTGCGAATTTTGTTCCTCTCGATTCTCACTTTCCCATAAAACATCTATTTTCTTCAAGAATTTTACCATACCGTCCCATGCCATGGAAAAGTCTTTTACCCCATGAGAATCCTGCCAATTACACTGTCCAATTTATCTTAAAGCTTAAGACTATGCATGAATAAAATCGCATGTGTCCCTTACTAATTTAAACAATCTGGTAGTATTTCTGAGGTTCATTTTTGCCCATCACTCTTTCATTTTTGTGAATGTACATTTTGGTGAGATGTGTTTGCTAGACTTACGTTTATATTAATAAAATTCATTTTTGTCAAAAACTCAAGATGTTAACTACAAACTTGTGTAACAGAATAGATCAATGTCTATTTTATAATAAAATTAACAAAAAACAAGACTTAGCGTTTATTTGACAGGCACTTGGTCAATGGTAACGGCGGTAGTTTCAGTTCCATGCTCAAGAACTAACATCATTCGTGAATTTCTAAAGCATCTGTGATGTGGTGCACAAGCTTGGAAATCGGTCAACTTTTCTTGACCCTATCTGAACCAGGCCAAGCAGTTTCTGAACCAACTTGGGTTTTAGTAA
>CABFPE010000002.1:256117-282066 GCA_900660155.1 Hofstenia miamia
GAAAAGTCTTTTACCCCATGAGAATCCTGCCAATTACACTGTCCAATTTATCTTAAAGCTTAAGACTATGCATGAATAAAATCGCATGTGTCCCTTACTAATTTAAACAATCTGGTAGTATTTCTGAGGTTCATTTTTGCCCATCACTCTTTCATTTTTGTGAATGTACATTTTGGTGAGATGTGTTTGCTAGACTTACGTTTATATTAATAAAATTCATTTTTGTCAAAAACTCAAGATGTTAACTACAAACTTGTGTAACAGAATAGATCAATGTCTATTTTATAATAAAATTAACAAAAAACAAGACTTAGCGTTTATTTGACAGGCACTTGGTCAATGGTAACGGCGGTAGTTTCAGTTCCATGCTCAAGAACTAACATCATTCGTGAATTTCTAAAGCATCTGTGATGTGGTGCACAAGCTTGGAAATCGGTCAACTTTTCTTGACCCTATCTGAACCAGGCCAAGCAGTTTCTGAACCAACTTGGGTTTTAGTAATAACAAAGGCCTTTTTCTTAATTATTTTGTATCATATTTAGTATGCGAATCGAATTGAAATAAGTGAACGTAGGAACTGATTTTTTAAACAAAACATATGCGTTCAATTTCAACAAATGTGCATCCTGAATTTTGAGTCTTGGTCCGACCCACCGAGAAGGTTTTTCGACGAGAACCGATCCGCAGGTCAACCCGTTTCCAGACTTGGTGGTGCGGTGTGGTGATTATTTTGTTTTGGTGAGGTAAGCGGGCTGGAAAAGCCTTAACCGCACAACACTACATGCCATTATCACCTAAGCCTAATCCTGCACTATAATATAATTTTTGTCTACTAGAATAAATTGTGTATATGCTGTACATGTTTGGTATAGAATTATCAACAATTTACGAAATCTATTACATTTTTATTAATTAAACTTCTCACTAACATAAGGTTTTGCAATCTTTGCACAATCATGTAAGTTTCTTCACTGACAGATTTGACAATAGATATCAGCAAATAACAATGTTTAGCTTAAGTCCACGATAATTATTCAATTGTATTGAATGTTTGTTTAGTAATGATTCAATTTTAAACGATTATCATGTTCAACAACATTTATTGTTATCTATACTACGAATCAAAAATCACTTCTCAATGACTGCAACCATTCCTGTAATACTAGGTCTTGGGCATAACAAAAACCTTTCAGATTGATCCTGCGGAGGGCTGTTTAGAATGGGCGACCTTGGGTTGTTTTGGTCATTCAAATAAATTTATCACATATTGTTGTTTGTGAAGGCATACATTAACTTCATTCATCTCACCTTATATTTACTTGAGTATTTGCTAAGTAGAATTCAACATAGTCAAAGCTGAGCCTAAAATGTGAATTCTTATCTAAAATTTTAAATAATTTGAATATCGCAAATATTGTTTAATTTCAAAAATAGTTTTTGTTCTATCTTCGCTACGTGGAAGAAGTTCCTTACCGCTCTCTGTGTGGCCTCGCAATCAAAAACCGCACTATAAGTATCTTAAGATGAAGGTCAAACATTAACAAAACTAACTCAAATGCACCTTGACACCTCAACGTGTTGTGTTTTACAATGAATGTAAATTTAGTTAGTGATGCTATCAGCAATGCAAACAAAAATTTTCGGTATTTTGCGATACTTGCAAATTAATTTTGAATGTATTAGCACTAAATATTAAATTTTTGGTTAATGAATTCTCGTTTTTGTAGAATCATTCGGTGCATTGTGAAATGGGTGTAACTTGATGCTGTTTTAGCATGACATATTTTGCGCTAATTGCTAACATGTTTACCTAGAATTCATATCCTTAGGACAAAGAGTATAACAGGATAAATTTTGATTTATGTTCAAATTCCCATTTTAATGATGTATAGTTTTCCATTTTAATTCTAAGAGACCTATTGTTGCATGAGTATAAAACATGTGGTGATGACATTTTTAAGGATCGTTTTCTATGAAGAAATGCAAAAAAGCGTAAAAATTATTTTTTGTCATAGTGTTACAAAATATAAAAAACATGTCGATAGCTGATAATGCAAAGGTTTTCTAAAATGTTCCAATCTTATATTGAAAATTATAATCATTAAAATAATAATAAAATATGTTTGAAGTGAAGCATACAACGAACACCAAAATATATTGGGGTTAAGAAGTGCGATGTTATAAATTTTAAAAGTTATTTTATTAAAATATTGGTATTTTTTAATTAAAAGTGTTTCAGAAAAAATTTTTATTCTCCATAGTTATTGTCAATTTTCCAGTTAAAAATTTCATTTAAAATTTATGTATCTAATAGCTCTAGATCAAAAGACATGGCAATTAGTTTGAACTTAATAGGTTTTCTTTGTAATTATCTGTAAAAAAATTCATTAAGTGCATATCTTTCAAGATGACAGATGCATCACACTTTGATTCAATAATAGTATTATATAGATAAATATTGATTGTGCAGCTTAAATTTCTTGGTCGTAAACTTCAAATTTGACCCGATGGGTCACAAACCAAATTTAATCAAAAAAAATTTACCGTGGGAAAATATACATTTTCTGAACCGGGAGAAATCAAAAAATTCTGCTCTCTTGGGCAATTATAAAAATTCAAAATTGGGAATATTTTGCCTCATGATTTTGACAATCAGGCATATGGTGAAGTTATTATTAGGCATCTTTCCTTAGTATTATCAGAAAACGTGTTTAGGGTGACTAAGACACTGTACGCAATTACGGAACACTGATAATTCACTTATGAGTTGTATAAGTGTGATATTATTATTAAGATTGATAAAGGAAAATTATTTAATAATTTTATTCAATCTTAGTCTTATTTAAAAACCTTGAAGTTGGAATATTTCTTAGTATTATTACTTAAGGTTTTTGACAAGCCTACAATCGTGAATAGCTCATTTATTGGTGTATTAGTCAATCAAGGACTATTCTAAATGTTAGTGATTGGTCGTTTACCTTGAAATCACGCGGTCGCATGTCATGTGGCGTTCTCAGGTTTACCATGAGAACCTGTTTGTACAGTTATATATAGATATGATTGTAATGAAGTTGTACAATAGACTTTAATCAACTTTTTAATCACTAGCATCTATCTTGAACTAAAACTAAGAGGTAGTTATGGCCAAATGGGCAGTTGTAAAAAAGAGAAACTCTCTACCTTCCCGTACATTTGAATTTTAGTCTATGACAAAATAAGTCAATTTTTCTTGATTTTGGAAATATTACAATTAATTTAAGTTTTGTAAATATGTGGCTGATTGTCATACTAGTATTGGCAATGAGGGGGACAAGCAGGCAATCAGATTTTTTTCACAAAACAGATTCCACATTCAACATGTACTCCAAATTCAGAACTGGTAGATATGCTAGCCGTTCTGCCAATGATGATGACAACCTGATAGTACTGCTGAACTGTTTTAGGATTTCTTGGATGGATTTTAATGTCTAGAATTGGAAGGCAGTTAAATTTACCCAACCTGTTTAATCTCATGCTGTTGATATCGGCTCTAATCCGCACGATGATATACTAACAAAATGTGATAATAATGAAATTCCTGAAATAACAGCAGATAGAATTGTTGATTCATCTACATAATTTTTTTAATTTGCAAGACATCCCATGGAACTTTGAAAAAGAGTGGGTAGAATGTCTGAGGCCTGCCATGGCTATTTGAAATTAGATGGTCTGAATTTACTCTAATTTAATTGAAAGATGTTTGGTTTCGTCTAAGGCTTTTTAAAGTATTTTGCTAAGAGGTTTTTATTAGTTTTTATTATTTGAATTCAATTTGCATTTAATGTGATTTTCCCAAATGTTTTATTTATTTTGTTCAACTACTTACAGTCAGATGTCAATGTGAATTGAATCATTGCATACTCATCTGCAAAATATTATGGTTAAGAATTTGCCTCGTGGAGGGATTGAAGTGCTCATGACTGATATGGAATACAAATAGATCTAACTGTGGGATTTTAATGCTATTGAGATCGAGATCATTGAATACATTAAGAATTTCATTCACAATTGATTTGATATTGATAGTAGAAAATCACTGTATTAACTCCTTTCTTGAATACAATAGCTATGGTATTAGCAGATTGTAAGAAATATGTGAACTAGTTAGGGAGATGTCACTTTGACAGTGTTGTCTGATTTATAAAACAGTGTACGTTAGTGCCTTATATCATATGATTGAAAACAAAATATGCATTGTTGTAATTTTTTATTCGTAAAGTTGAATTTTTAAATGCAAAAAAATATTGATCAAATCAATAGCGCCCCATGGCGCTATAAATTATCTACATATTGGTATAACTTGCATACCCGTAGCACCAAAATTAACTTTTCAGTTGACTACAATATTAAAATAACTTTAGATGTAAAAAATGTAAATGATGCAATATTGAAATTGAAAGGAAAATATTAAATGCTAGTCTAAACAAGAGAAATATGTAATACCGGGAAGAGTTAATATGGTTATTCTTTGTTGTTAAAAGTGCTAGAAAATGGTGCAGAGCAGGAGAGCATCGCTATAAAATTGGAGGAGATCTTATCAAATTTCAATTTTTATTCAAGAGAAATTCTTTGTAATATAGGCTAGTTTTCATCAATTACCTTTTTTGTTCTAAAAATCATCTCAATTCATTAAATCCCAAATATATAAATAATGATTATTGTAGAGATATTCAACGCATATCAAATAGTATGTAAGCTGTCGATGCCATAAAAACTAATAACAAGTAGGTCTCTAATTACATTTTGTGATATTATTGATGAAGAGGCCTGATAATAATATGCCTGGTTGTCGAAATCATGAGGAAAAATATTCACATTTTTGAATTTTTTAAAATTGCAGAATTTTACGATTTTTCTGAGCTCAGATTCAAATTCCTCGTGCTTTTTCGGCTCAGAAAATGCATGGCTTTAGCATGATTAATTTTTTTGACCAAATTTTGTTCCCACCGTGTAGCTTTGGCTACCATTATTTTATTGTGAACATGATTGTTTCACGATACATTGTTAGTAATTTTTCCTTTATACGTCTGTTCTGATAATTTTGGAATTATACGTAGCCTCAAAACGAATTGCAAGAATGATGTGAGGTACTTCCTGGAGAGAGACCATGTGCGATCTTTTGTTTCATAAGACAGTTTACATTCTAAGCGACGATTATGTGTACATCAGAGGTGGAATCTAGTTCGGGTTAAGTTTTTAAAAACAAAACGGTTTGAGTTCGTTTGGAAAGAAGAAATTTTTCCTTAGGTTTAATAAAATATATTATTAATTCTGTGATTTGTGGGGATTATTATAATGAGTATGATCTCAAAGACATTCCCACTTGATAGATTACCCAACAGTTATATAGGATTAAAAATAATTAACTTTTATCAGTCCTTTTATAATAGTACGAATATAGTTCCTAAATCTAAAAGTAAGCTAATCAGCAGCATGAATGATTTAAGCAAGGAATACAAGTTAGGGTTTTGGATGTATAGACATTTTATAGTGCATCNTATGATTGAAAACAAAATATGCATTGTTGTAATTTTTTATTCGTAAAGTTGAATTTTTAAATGCAAAAAAATATTGATCAAATCAATAGCGCCCCATGGCGCTATAAATTATCTACATATTGGTATAACTTGCATACCCGTAGCACCAAAATTAACTTTTCAGTTGACTACAATATTAAAATAACTTTAGATGTAAAAAATGTAAATGATGCAATATTGAAATTGAAAGGAAAATATTAAATGCTAGTCTAAACAAGAGAAATATGTAATACCGGGAAGAGTTAATATGGTTATTCTTTGTTGTTAAAAGTGCTAGAAAATGGTGCAGAGCAGGAGAGCATCGCTATAAAATTGGAGGAGATCTTATCAAATTTCAATTTTTATTCAAGAGAAATTCTTTGTAATATAGGCTAGTTTTCATCAATTACCTTTTTTGTTCTAAAAATCATCTCAATTCATTAAATCCCAAATATATAAATAATGATTATTGTAGAGATATTCAACGCATATCAAATAGTATGTAAGCTGTCGATGCCATAAAAACTAATAACAAGTAGGTCTCTAATTACATTTTGTGATATTATTGATGAAGAGGCCTGATAATAATATGCCTGGTTGTCGAAATCATGAGGAAAAATATTCACATTTTTGAATTTTTTAAAATTGCAGAATTTTACGATTTTTCTGAGCTCAGATTCAAATTCCTCGTGCTTTTTCGGCTCAGAAAATGCATGGCTTTAGCATGATTAATTTTTTTGACCAAATTTTGTTCCCACCGTGTAGTGTTGGCTACCATTATTTTATTGTGAACATGATTGTTTCACGATATATTGTTAGTAATTTTTCCTTTATACGTCTGTTCTGATAATTTTGGAATTATACGTAGCCTCAAAACGAATTGCAAAAATGATGTGAGGTACTTCCTGGAGAGAGACCATGTGCGATCTTTTGTTTCATAAGACAGTTTACATTCTAAGCGACGATTATGTGTACATCAGAGGTGGAATCTAGTTCGGGTTAAGTTTTTAAAAACAAAACGGTTTGAGTTCGTTTGGAAAGAAGAAATTTTTCCTTAGGTTTAATAAAATATATTATTAATTCTGTGATTTGTGGGGATTATTATAATGAGTATGATCTCAAAGACATTCCCACTTGATAGATTACCCAACAGTTATATAGGATTAAAAATAATTAACTTTTATCAGTCCTTTTATAATAGTACGAATATAGTTCCTAAATCTAAAAGTAAGCTAATCAGCAGCATGAATGATTTAAGCAAGGAATACAAGTTAGGGTTTTGGATGTATAGACATTTTATAGTGCATCTGCTTATACTTCAGTTTTTCATGAACAGGGCAACAGAAAATTAACCCAAAAATTCGTGAAAAGTGATTTAATAATTTAAAACACTGATTTTTTGTTGACTTAATAACTTAACTCAATAAAAACAAATATTTATTGACAAAATATTACGTGGTTTTGGGCAATAGGATTTGATCATACCTTAATTGAGCAGCAGTTTAACAGTGTGTGCTATTTGTATGTGAAAATTTGCATTTATGAAGCCACTTCTGGTTCACATATTAATCAACATCAAAGAGTGCGCTACAAATGGCTTCATAGATTTTGAAAATTTGTCAAATTGACTATTGCCCTAACACGAAAATTTGACATTTTATTGACCTAGAAACTTCTTTAATGTTGGTACCTCTATCCAAATATAAGCCTAAAATAGAATTCTGTTGCACATCTATCCTAAATCCAAAAAATTAAATTTATTTACTTTTGGTTGCTCTAGTCATTCACAATATGAGCAGTTTTGTCTAGGTAGAATCTTGCCCAAAAATTGAAATAAAATTTTCTGTGTAGACATGTGTAGACATTAAAATCATAAATTATTATTTGTTTTAAGTTTTCACGAAATTTTCGTGAACCTCGTCCAATTCCTCGCAGCTCATTTCGAATTCTGAATGTACTCTACATAAAAGCTGTCAACTTTTCCAATAGTCGAATCCTTCTTAGTATTTATGCTATGCTACAAAATGAACCTTTGTGTTATATACAAACACTCTCCAAGGTGAAAGATGATGCAAATTCAGAGCTAACTTCTGAGGGTGGAATTGCTAGCAGGTTTGACTTGCTAGTGTTGAAAGACATTAGATTTCTAGATGCCCATGTGCAGGGATTTTGTAGTCATAAGATAAATTCGAAAGATATCTTGAAGTAAGTTTTAAATTTTCTGCAAAAAAGCTAATGAACAGCTACACACATCTGGGAGATCATTAATAAAGATTAAAAACAGCAAAGGCCCAAGAATCTAACCTTGAGACATACCGCTAGTGACCGGGAGGGCACCAGACAAAGTATTATTAACTTTAACAAGTTGTGATCGATTAACAAGGTATGAAGTTAAAATCTCCAACATGTTATCACTAACACAAATTTTTCTGATTTTCTTCAAAAGCAGGTGACGCGGCACCTTGTTGAAGGCCTTTACAAAGTCAAGGTATAGGCCAAAAGATGAAACACCCTTATCAAAGTTTTTATAGATACCATTCAAAAAGGAAATCAGCTGAGTTATTGTAGATCACCTACAAGTAAATCCAAACTGAGATGCTGACAGGCGAGATAGAATTACCGGATATAATAAATTGAAAATAAGTTTTTCAAAAAGCAGCAAACGTTTAAAAGTTTAAGCAAGATGCTAATCAGACGATAATTCTTAATGTCTGATTTGTCACCACTTTTAAACAAAAGTGTAATATGTGAAGTCTTCCATGAATCAGGAAACCTTCCAGTATCAGTAAAGGGGGCATGAGTTCATCGTTTGGCATGCCAAAGAGCACTTAACATCGTATCGACACTGAAATAACTCTCATGATAGCAGTAATATCACAAAGAAATGTATTTTCTCATAATCTGCTCAATAATTAGATAACTACAATCCACTGACACCCTGGTCACAATTCTTATCAAATTTCTTAGATCCAGAATTCTCCAGAAATGCACATCAACTCTGTCATCGTAAACACAGACGTTACTGCCGCGCTCAATTCTATCGATATCTAACAGCTTAATTGAACATCAAAAATTCTTGCTTCTCAAGTTCATCAAAAATTCACTTTGCAGTTGATCTTCTTCTAGGAGAGTACGCAATCTGTTAACATCCCACTCTACAGCCACTATATTCAATGAAGCCTTGGAACGTCTTTTCGCTAAAAATCCAATGTTACTAATGTTTTCAAATGATTTCTTCATTCACCACGAAGCATCAGCTCCAACCTTTTGCTTATGAAGAAACTCACCCTTCGGGTCAAGGAATTGTCCATATCACTATAGTCTTAAAAGTATTCAACCTCGTCCAATTCCTCGCAGTTCATTTTGAATTCCGAATGTACTCTACCTAAAAGCTGTCAACTCTTCCAATAATCGAATCCTTCTTAGTTATTTATGCTATGCTACAAAATGAACTTTTGTGTTATATACAAACACTGTCCAAAGCCTCAAATCGCCGCTTTTAACATACTATGCGTGCACAGCATAATCCAGTACATTTCTTCTTAATCATCCTAATAACAAATTATATTTCATAAAGTTACTTCCTCTTAGTATATACTAAGCTTAATTCAAGACCAATTCTAGAAGAACTGAGGATAGAAAGTAATATAAAAATCTTCTGCAATGATGATAAATTTATTTATCTCAATGCCAGAAGTCTCAATTCAAACAGAAAGGATTTTCTAACCTTAGTATATGAGATAGGATGAAACACAATATTCTTGACTACTGAGACGTGGTTACAGCATGGCAATGTTGGTCCTAATTTGTTTAATCCTGACGACTTGTTTTGACATTTTCAAGAACTGATTATGTAGAGGTCGAGGACTCACGATTTTAGTTCCAAAATGTCTAAAACTAGTGCTTAAATCGGAATTTGAACTAAACATCACATATTTGAGTTATTCTGGATAGAGTTTATATCTTCTGAAAATAACTGCAATAGAAAACTGATTAACATAGCTAGTGACGTAGTTAGAATGGGGCTGTGCCCCTTATAATTTGGCATGACCGCGTAAACAACTGATAGTGCTCCCAAGAGCAACTACATTTATTTGAGCGCAATATCTCGATGATGTGTGTGTGTCCGGCCTTATCTACATATTAATGAATTCAAATGCATACATTAAAATATTATTTAAATTCAAATTTAGTCAAAGCTCAATTTTGTTTTAAAAATAATAGGTAAAATTGAAGGAAGGTTCTCAAATAATTTAAGTTTAGACCATATTTTCACCACATAGCAACAAAATATGGAATAACGTAGATAATGTAATCGCAAATGAAAAAACTACACTCGATTCAGAAAAAATTGAGAACTTTCCTCTTTCATTGTCAATGCATACTTTGCGAAATTTATTTGAATCATTTTAATTGCGTACCACTAAGCGGTGGAAAACTAAATTGATTTGCTTCAAAATAAGTGTTGTGCAATAATTCAATTTGCAAGTTCATTACATACTTTACAACAAAGTGAAATAGCGCGATTTAAACAAAAAGCTTAGTCAGCAATAAATCATCGTAGATGGTTTTATAGATTAATATGTTTTGATGTAAAACGTGTTTGAAATAGACACTTTCAATTTTTCTATTGAAAAATCGATGTCGGGAATAAAAATTTTTAAAATCCTTGCAAGTGCTTTAAGAGATGAACAATATAATATGTAATAGTGGTGAAATGTCAGACAAAATCTTTCTGAAAGGGATTGATCGTAGATGCTTTTCTAGATGATAAAGAAACGTCAGAATTTATTTTTTCATTTTCTTACTAATGAATTAACATAGCAAATTTCATACGCGTGAAATTGAAGATAATATTTCTCAGATTATTAAATGAACCTAATGTACACTCGCACATTTAAATCATATATTTTTATTGTTATTTATAAAAGATTGCAGTTTTTAGTTTGTACTTGTTTTTGACTTCTTTTATTTTTATTATTATATTTAATTGTTGTTGTTTCTATATTAGGTTTATATATTAATTAAAGCCATTTTAGTCATTTCCTGCTCCCAATAGGTATACTTGGACCAATAAAATTTTTTCTATAAAACATTTATTGTGTCTTGATTTAGCCCAATATCAGAATAATTCGTTATTCATGATCCAATAATCATTGACCTCAATTCACTTTGTTATTGTATTTTGTAGAGGACTTCAACAGTACTTATGTAACAACTTAAAGACATATTCATTCTGAAAATCAATGGTTCTTTTGAATTTCAGAGGCTTTCGTTCAAATATACATTAACTATTTGTAAACCTAAATTAACATTGTAACTAAAATTTGAGAGATACAATATATCCTACATCATTTAGATAGACATGATGCCTGGCGCTCATCTTAGACTGAAATGAACACCAAAATATTTTATCAAACTTTGAGATTTGTTTTCAATTAAATTTCTTTTTTTCATCACATTATTTTGTTGTGATTCGGCATTTAATATTTTTACAACCCTCTATGTTTCCATTACTTTCCTTTAGATAATGTTACTTCTCTGTTACTCTTTAAATAAAGTTAATTTTTTAACCTAGATTTAAACTTAAATATCCAAGTAAAGCAAAGCAAGTTTCTAATCATTTAGTGACAATAACTGTTTTTTTTATACTTTTAAAAGTGTAATCCAAAGTATTTAATGTTTAATAGGTCTGTTTAGAACGTTAGGTCTCTTATTGAAACAGTAGGCTATTTTATGTATATTACATTCTCAACTCATTGCAACTCTTGTGAATACATTGTAGTTAATTATATACTAACTCAAAGTTATATAACGGATTCGGATTTTTAATTTTTTACAAAAATTTTTAAATTTACATTTTTAGAAATTTCTGTCAATTGAAAAAAGGATATAAATACGTTCGCTCATAAATCCAAAATCACATTTTTAAAATTCAATTTCGCTTGATGGTATATGACCCATAATTAAATTATGAAGAAATATGCCAAAATGCATATAATAATAACCCCACTCAAGAATAACCTATTCGTATGTACAGTATAGTGCTTACACTAAACTACTGGATTGCAAAAATCAAATTTCTTATGCTTTATTATACCGGCCAAAAGAATACTTATGCTCAATTTTATAAATATTTATCCAAAAGGATAATTCTTTAGAATATTTCAATAATATCGGAGAAAGAAAGTCAACTGTCTTAATATCTGGCAATTGGCATTTATTTGAAGTATTTTCCTCCTAAGAAATTGAATTTTTTGCAAATTGGTGACAATCAATTTTTCATGTGGTTGACAATTTTATATAATTAACCATAAAGTACATTTTTAACCAATATATCTTTACAACCAAGTAAACAAGATGTTTCAAATTGTAACCAGCTAATGATAGTTAGGGTACCACTATATTGTTGGAAGTACAGATGCATTGGTTGGGTGGTTGTTGATTAAATTGCGTTGACGTGCAGTTGCTTTCAGAAATAAAGCAATTGAACTTGAACCTGAGAAAAGTTCATGGTTTAATGTATGCGATATTCTCAATATTTTCAAGCGATCATTGATATACATTTCAGGAAAAAAAAGATAGACATAATTCGCGAGATAAAACAAAGTTTTGTCATTCAAAAGCTCTCACAATACCTAAGAAAGGTCTTTAGTAGCAGCATCTTCATGTCAGCATTTTATGACCACCAGAGAACTAAGAGTAGAGGCTCCAATGATTTCAAACTTATCCAATAAATTAATCAGATGTTATTTAACCAGGAAATGAATGCATGGAAGAGTTTTTGCCAATTTATATTTAAAAAAGACTTTCATTCTGTAGTACCAAGTAGAGGTGGCCGCCGCCGTCAGCCGACTACTATTGGCGGCACAGACCACATAAGAAGCTGACTGAGCAACATCTATAGAGCTGGATTAGACTATATAATATTCCATATAGAAACCCTATAATGCCTATAGCCCTGTAAAAACCGTATATGATGCAAGCAGTACATTGAAACTATTAATGCTCACAAAGGTTCATAGTGCGCTTACAGGCAATCTGATTAATAAGACATCACCTAATCAATGTTAGATGTCACTACCACATCAAAGACATTAATTGCGGTTGCCTTTTTAGGACACATTTTGTTTGTCTTGATATACTTTTAGTTATCAATTGTTTCAGCCGTCTAAATTTTTCGGCGGCTGGCTAACCTAAAATATGTCGGTGGTGGCGGCTGAGCCAACTGGTGCCAAGCTCTAGTACCAAGTTGAAGTGGTTAACTAAATTTATTCAGTCCATAATGGTATGGAAGAGCAACTGCAGGTGTACTGGTTCCATAAATACAATTGAATAACAATGGATAATTCGCAGTTCTTCTTCAGCTGTATGCTCATTAAATAAGATGTTGCAACGTATCACACAGGAAAGTCGACATCCACGTTTTGAATAAATTGAACTTAAGCTTATTCTGAAACTACCCTGTCAGATCCCTTATTTATTGCTAATTAGGAACTTATGGAAGACGTTAAAATACCATGTAAGCGTCAGATGAAGAATAGTACAAAGGACATTCCTATAATAAACAAGCTTTATGAATCGTTACCTAGGCGAATTACTAATACCATTGGTGAGAAGGGTGAAGGCATTGCCGCATAAAATTCCTGCCAAGTTTCATTAAAAAACTACATCCCAAACAAAAGCTACAAACCAGTGGCGGATTCAAAGGGCGGGGGAATCCCAGGATGGATCCCCCTCCCTCCCACCAATTTTTTTGGCAAAGACCAGTCCGAGATAGTCGCAGAAATTCTAGGCCCGATCCTACCTTTCCCGAAAATGGCTTATTTTCTGAAAAAGAACATGATTGTATTCTGATTTTCGTCCATATCAGGAAGATCAAATGTTTTCAGTAGACATTTAAGAACACATTTATTCCCTTAATGGGCTTATGTTTTATTTATACTACGCCATTATTGTTCAATCACATCTCTGCACAAATTGATTTTTGAGAACAGTTAACATCTGAAAGCACAATATAAAGATTTGAGACGCTATAATGAAATATTCTTATAGCATAGGACAAGAAATCAATTCAAATTTTGAAAATACACTTCTTTTTAATAAAGTTATCATTAAGTACCTAATTGCATTACCACAATCGTAATTGCCAAAATTTTTATATTTATTCTTCAAAATAAAGCAATTCATGACTAGCTCTGTTTGTAGTCAGTTTGGGTTAAGTTTTCTAAAATGAGTCGGATTAGTTAGACTAAATTTCAAATATGAGTTTATTGTTCACTTTGAAAAATGCTAGAATAGCAAAAGACAATAATATAACTCAAGGCTCAGAAATAGTCTACTTCAGTGGCGAACACCTCTATAGATCTACTCCCAAGATTTGTTGGTGAAAACTATTTCAACTAGTCGCAGAAAGCCTAGCCGCGTTCCTACTTTTCCCGAAAAGTGCTATATTTTACTGAAGAATAACATGGTTGGATTTCATTTTTCTTCGATATCATGAGTGTCCATAGTATTTCAAACATATGAAAGAACAAATTAATTCGCTATTTCACTTACAATTCATCATTGTTGTTCAATAACATGTCTTCATAATACACATATAACTTCAATTTGCGAATGAATGTTTATCCATTTTAGCAGATAATGACCATTTCATTATGAATTGTAAATAAATTTTTCTATTGACTAAGATATTTTCATAATTCTATTGCTAAACTGCAAATGAATATGCTAAATTTATTCGAACTTGGCATGGTATGTTGACGTACCTATTCCCCTTTGAAAATTATCCGCTTTTTATATATCCGTAAATTGATGTCCATCATTACCACATGTATAGATATTCAATGCCATGACATATAGGCAGTTTCTGATATTGAAATTTTACTTTTTGTTTGATCGAGTTTAGTTTGTATAGCAATTTATTGAAATTATAGCAATACCTCTTGATTCTAGCCAGCCCTGGCAGAAACTCCAGGTTTAATTAAAACTTTTTAAGTTTAATTACAGTTGTGAATACATGCTTAATCCTATTGCTTACATGTAATGGCTTGAGGATTTCTCATTTCACATGTGATCATCACACGTTCTACAAAAAAATTAGATTCAGTTGAAGAACTACTGACCTAGGTAGAGTACACCTACTATTTTACCACTAATAGTAGTTTCGGCCATATATACAGGTAAATATATATATATATATATATATATATATATAAAATTTCTATAAGGATACACCCCCACCAGATATTTCTAGATCTGCCACTGCTACAAACATTTTCATTTATCTTATAAATAATAAATATTTTGGTGAAAGCACTTTTGCCCATGACTGTAGTTATGCAAATATACATGTAAATGTTTACTTTAAAAAGAGACGTAGGAGTCTACGAGTATCTTTAAATATTATTTTAATTGGTTTGACGTTTGAATTTCAAAATATATCCGCCCTATTGCCATTCACAAACAGTCGACATGGAAATGTGTATTTGATCGTTACATTAAGAATGGCATACATAAAACTTTATACTATCATTTTGAATGTTTTAAACATTTAGTTAACTAAAGGTTCATATGACATATAATAACATTAGCTATGCGCATCTAACTTTATTTTTTTTAATAAATATAAATTATTATTATTAATGGCACAAAATCAAAATATATTACAACTAACCGTGGGGTACCTCAGGGCACAGTTCTTGGCTCCATCCTATTCTCACTTTACGCAAGTGATATAACGAAACAGATAAAAAAAATAATATTTATCAATATGCAGACGATACCTGTCTCATAAGTACTAATGTAAATGCCTTTAATGCTACAAAAATTCTCGAAAATGACATCGAACATTTAACAAAGTATTTCTCAAATAATCAATTAAAAGTAAATATTGAAAAAACACAATTTATAATTTTCTCCAAAATAAAACATTTAAAAATTTCACAAAGAATATTGAACTAAATATATATCAAGTACCAATAAAGCAAAGTTAATCAATACATTATTTAGGTGTTGAGATTGACAATGATTTAAATTTCGAACAATTTTTAATGACTAAAATTAAAAAAAATGGCTTCCGAGTTAGGTATCTTTACCATCTGCGAAACTTCTCAAGTATATATCACAAACAATTAATAAATTCAATTTGTTTATCTCATTTTCAATATTTCTCATTTCCTTTACAAACATAAAGACAAAATATTGCATACTTCTGTCTAAAACTTTGGTCTCTTAAAACACTTAACTTTGCGCAAAAACATGACAGTTCATCCGTCTATCGAATTCAATATAAAATATTAGCTCCTTATTACAGAATTCAAATGCCAATGGTATCAATATTATTTAAGTGTAAATCTGGTTTTTTCTAATTGAGCATGGTATTCCTGTTTGATCAATCTGATCACTGATTTTGTAATCGCATTTACCTAAAACTAACTGTCATTACAAACGTATAATACATTTTTTCAGTTGTTTATTACGATATCACTGTTTCTATTCGCTAAGCTGAAAGTGTGAGAAGTAATATAAAAAGGAAAATTGCATGCGTTCTTATTCACCCAATCCAAAATAGTGAATAAGATTCAGGGATAATTTTAAATTTTAAAATTTTTTATCTTATTTTTAATCAAATGTAATCTCAAGATCTATAAGACACATTATAGTTTAAAAGTTGAATGAAAAAATATAAAAAATACCAGATTTTTGAAAAAACTCCCTATTGACCCAATTTGTCCGTACACACTAGTGATGGACAACTTGAGAATGTTGCCGACCTAGCCCCACCAAAAAAAATTATTGAAAACGGTTTTAGGTTTTGTCATATGAGAATAGTACACAATCACTGATGTTGAAATATGCATAACTTTTTCAATATTATCAAAAGTGAAATATTCAATGGCAACTATGAGGACTAGAGAGTGACATCGGGTACCCGATTTCGGGCTTTGGGTCGAGTTCGAGTATCAAATCTTTGGGTCAGGTAGGGTTAGGGTACTGTCAACAAAGATTATATTGTTAGGATCAAGAGAGTGCTGGTGCTAATTACAACTTAATTTGACATTTGATGTACTTAGCTTACTGTATAAGAAAATGACTGATATTTTTCACCATTTGATTTGGGCGAGATCCAAGATGTTTAACAACCAATACCGGGTAATCAAAAATCCTTGGAATTGAAAAATAAATAACTAACAGACAGCTACGTGTAGGTGTTAGTCATCATCAATAAGGACTGCCCAGCAAAGAGTGCTTTGTACTTTTTAAGAAATTTACTTTTGGAAAATCGATTAGTCATAAAACAGCGTCCAAGATCAGGAAGACCAGTCACTGCAAGTGGAGACGACAAGGTTGAATAAACCAGACAACTGAATACAAATTATTCTGCATTGTCAATTGATGACATTGCAGATGAACTGGACGCATTACATGGAAGTTATTTTAACATTTAATACAAAAAACTACATACCCTACTTATTCACAACAATTGCACGATGGCAACGATCACAGAAAATTGTAGTTTTGTCAAATTATGAAAGCAAAAACAAAAAACAAAGAATTATTACTACAAACTACTATACATTTACAAACTGATAAATATGCACTATTACTTAATGGGCGTAAATTTTAAATAAAATCTGTCCATACATTTAATAGGGATTGTTTGAATAGTAAAAGTTCTATAATTTTTCGTCCGAAATGTTTATCATTTTGTGCCATTTGTATTTTGGGACTTAAATCATTCCATAATTTGAAATCTTTAAAAGAAAATTGAATCTGGACGATTAATACTACTATGAACTTGTGATTTCTCTCATTGTTTTAATATAATTGCTTAAAAATCCAAGGGTTTTGAATTGTGTACATATTTGTGAATCATACAAAGTGTTTGATATTGAATTAAGCACAATGGTGAAAGAACATTGCCATCTCTTATCAAATTACTCACTGACGTACGTTTATCAATATAATAATTCAAAGTTCTTAATGCCCAATTGAATATTTTTGCCAATGATGATCGATTGATGTTGTGATATTTTAGAATAAAAAACGACAATAATTGAAGTTATTCAGCACAAAGGAATTAAGAATTTGTTTTTGAAAGGTCTGTCCTACATTGCGCAAATGCTATAGATACTTAAGTCCAGAGACCATTTTTTTACATTTTAGTGAAAAAAATTCATTAAACGTTAAATTTCCTACAATTACTACTCCAAGATAGTTAACAGAATTGCTTTAAATAATCTCATTGCATTACAAGAAATTTAAACAGTGCCATGTGACGTCAGCAAATAACTAGTGAAAGTGCGGTGTAGATTATGCACTATGCTTAACTGTAAGTGAAAGAGGTTTTTTACAAATTTATATATCCTAAAATTAATATATTATCTAGCTCATCATCAATTGTTTAAACGCTATTAGTTTACTATACAATGCAAAAAAAATTTGTTCTTAGCTATAGTTGTTCACGTGTCAAAATTTTGCAAAAAATTTTATCCCATATCTCAATTTATAAAGGGAAAAATGAAGTAGATGCAATTGAATATAATTTCATGAAAATGCCAACACGCGAATGTTCAAATACATCATCAATTCTAATTGATTAATGCTAATACTATAAAATAATGTTAAGATCATATCTATATCATTTGAATTTCTCATGTCAATTTTGCATTTAATGAATTTAAGAGGTAAGTTAAGTCGTGCGAACAAGGGAAATACCTTAAATTATATAATATTGAAGAGGATCAAGACACATTTTTTCGGAAATTTGTATAATAGATGCTCGGCTAAATTTATCCGTAAGTTTAATCTATAGTTAATTTTTAAATGCTGGAGGCCTAAAACGCATTTAAGAAAGAAAACAATATCCATTTCAAGTACATTTTATTAACACGTAATTGAATACGTCATTCTGTTTTGCTGTTAGATGGCTACANTTAATGCTAATACTATAAAATAATGTTAAGATCATATCTATATCATTTGAATTTCTCATGTCAATTTTGCATTTAATGAATTTAAGAGGTAAGTTAAGTCGTGCGAACAAGGGAAATACCTTAAATTATATAATATTGAAGAGGATCAAGACACATTATTTCCGGAAATTTGTATAATAGATGCTCGGCTAAATTTATCCGTAAGTTTAATCTATAGTTGATTTTTAAATGCTGGAGGCCCAAAAACGCATTTAAGAAAGAAAACAATATCCATTTCAAGTACATTTTATTAACACGTAATTGAATAGGTCATTCTGTTTTGCTGTTAGATGGCTACAACAATTTGTGCTATAATTTCTTGTAATGTCTCCTACTTTAATTTTGATATTATTCGAAATTTCTTGGTATTGCTTTGGTGTGAAAATAATAAATTGTGTCTTATCAGTATTAATTTTTAACTTGTTTTTATTAAAATACTCATTTATATTTTCAATACTTTCGCTACATATCTGGTTGCCTCATACGGATTTTTTGCGACTTTCATTGTACATGTATCATCAGCGTATTGATTTATCGTTCCGTTATTCAATACATTTGATATATCCTTAACATATAATGCAAATAAAACGGGTCCTAATATTGTACCTTGCCGTACACCTAAATTAGTAATAATGTAATCCGAATAGGTGTTATTAATTTTTACCCTTTGTCTTCAATTATTTAAGAAATACATAATGAAATTTGTAGCATTTTTACAGAAACCTTGATATTCAAGTTTACTAGCTAAAATATTAAAATTGATAAAATTACTGAGATCTAGTAATAATAAGAGTCAAAGCAAATTTATTGCTGTAAATAAATGACAGTAATAATAATAATAAGATTGAAAAGCAATTTATTGCTATAAGAAAAAGGTACAAAAACTATAAACTACAAAAGCTATTTACAAATATAATAAATATATATAATATTAAAATATGTGTGTGTGTGCATTTTATACAAAATTTTCAAATGAATGTAGTGTATTATTGTCATTAAGTAGGCATTGTCTATTAAAGAGGAATGTTCGCAATTTCTTTCTGAATTTCTTGTAATTTTTTTCAAATTTAATTTCTCTATTTAAGTTATTCCATAATTTAGTTGCTGTGTGGTGAAAACTATTAAAATATTTACCCACGTAGCCAAATACTGGTGGACCACCAGGTGGGTTTTGGCCACCCGTGCACCAGTGGACCACCAGTGGCTAGCTGGTGGTCCACTGTTGGCTAATTGGTGGGTCACTGGTGGCAAAAATATGATATAAGCATTACAGCAATGTCTCAAATGTAGTAACAGCAAACTTTTATATTAATAGAGTTTAAACATTGCAGTTTAAACTAACACAAACCCAACAAAGGGTTTAAGGAAATGCTAGCAAGCTCACAATTTACATTGAATTAAGATTGACAATGGAAAGTATAATGAATTTTTTATTATAAGCAATAACAACAAGCACACAAAAATGCCCAATTTAGATTTAATTTTCAATTTCCGAAGAAATTGCAATTTTTAAACANCAGTGGACCACCAGTGGATAGCTGGTGGTCCACTGTTGGCTAATTGGTGGGCCACTGGTGGCAAAAATATGATTTAAGCATTAGAGCAATGTCTCAAATGTAGTAACAGCAAACTTTTATATTAATAGAGTTTAAACATTGCAGTTTAAACTAACACGAACCCAACAAAGGGTTGAAGGAAATGCTAGCAAGCTCACAATTTACATTGAATTAAGATTGACAATGGAAAGTATAATGAATTTTTTATTATAAGCAATAACAACAAGCACACAAAAATGCCCGATTTAGATTTAATTTTCAATTTCCGAAGAAATTGCAATTTTTAAACATTATTTTTTCCAATAATTACAAATATATTTTGCCCAATTTTAGGTATTCATGTAGACATTGATTTCAAGGTCAATGAATAATCGCGAATAAATTATTTTGAAATTTCATTCTGTCTATATATCCTTTAATTTTTGCAAACTGAAAATTTCAAAAAAGCTCTTCACAATGAATTTTATATGTTTATGAGATCTAAGAGAGCATAATAATGAATAATATTTTACTTGCAAGCATTAGCTCATATATTATTTATGATTAAGAGTAAATCAGATGTCACTAGTGGTCCACCAGTGGTCCACTGGTGGCTATGAGTGGCTGAAATTGCTACTACTGCCACTACTTATCCACTAGTGGTCCACTGGTGGCTATGAGTGGCTGTAATTGCCACTCCTGCCACTGCTTCCCCACCAGTGGTCCACTGGTGGGAATTAGGCCGCCCATGCCACTCATTCCCCACCAGTGGACCACTGGTGGTGGCTACATGGGTATCCACGCATAAAAATGTTTGAGAACGTTCATTTAATTTAATATACTGTTTTAAAAACAAAATTGCGGCCTGGCCAAATTTGAATTTAAATAATATTGATAACATATGCATTTGAATTTGATAATAAGGAGTATTTTAAGGGACCAATTAAAAGTTTTATACAGGAGGATGCGATGTTTTGAATTTAATATTTGTAAAGAGGAATGAGCAATATTGAAAGTGTGAAAGGCAGAGTGCATTTATTAATTATTTGTGGTACGTATTTGAAATATTTCTGAGATGATAAAGATACCTAACTCCAGAAGCCATTTTTAATTTTAGCCATGAAGAATTGTTCGAAATTTAAATCATTGTCAATTTCAACACCTAAATAGTTAATAGATTCGCTTTGCTTTATTGGTACACTATTTAATTTAAGTTCTATGTTTTTTGTGAGATTTCTGTTTGTCTTAGGGGAGAATATTATAAATTGTGTTTTTTCAATATTTATTTTCAATTGATTATTTGAGAAATATTTTGTTAAATTTTCGATGTCATATTGTAGATTTTTAGTTGCATTAAAGGCATTTATATCAGTACTTATAAGACATGTATCATCTGCATATTGATAAATTTTACTGTTTTTTACCTGTTGAGTTATGTCATTAACATAGATTGCAAATAGAATAGGTCCGAGAACTGTGCCCTGTGGAACCCCACGCTCCGTCATAATATAATTTTATTTTTTACCATTAAGTATTACTCTTTGCTGTCGATTTTTAAGGAAAGCCATTATTAAGTTAACAGATTTGTTATCAAAGTTATAATATATTAATTTGTCCCTTAATATGTCAAAATTCATTGAGTTAAAAGCTTTGCTCAAATCAAGGAGTGCAACACANTAATAATAATAATAATAATAATAATAATAATAATAATAATAATAGTAATAATAACGTCTTATTATAATTATCTAGCATTGCAACCTTAAATTAAGTTAAAGTAAGTAGTTTGATTGTGAACAGGGTGCACACCACTACGCCTCACAAATGGGATGGAGTATAACTTAACCCTCAGATGACAATTGGGGCCCATTGGATCTGCGCAGATTGGCGGATCCATCATATTTATAAAAATATTTGCTCTCATAAAAGAAATTGCGACTTATAAACATTTCAGTGTTAAGTTGATATACTAAGATTCTCCAAAAATTATTGAATTGTTTCATCGTTACAATTACCTGCGCGACAATAAAGAAAGTCTGTCAAGTGGCTTAAACTGCTATACACATAACTAGGTTGCATTTAAAAAGGAATGTGAAAGTTATTAAAGGAACAGGAGGCATGTTCCATACCAGAGCTGCAACCGAGTAACAAATGTGACCAATTGGATCCAGATATGATTTGACCCGGTAACCCAGTCGGCCCGGTAAAATTGCAAAATAAACGGCCTGTAATCCGAATGCTCCGTTTTCTTAAAATTTAGAATGTTGTTTGCAGAGTTTTGCTAAGAGCATACTTGCACAGAAATGGATATGAACAACTACACATCACTGATATTTGTATTATTAAGAAATGGTTTTAACATCTCTTATGGTTTACAATGTGAAGTAATAAGCTATCGAAGTAATTTTTATGAAGCAAAAATGCTAATCCAAATTATCATTTTAAAATAACAATTTGTGAAACATTCATCAATTTGCAAATATTTATTAAATTTAATAATTTAGCCACATTCTATTGAAAACTTAATATTATTATAATGTTATTTACTACAAAATAAGGCCCTGAGAATATTCTAAGTCAAATTCGAATCTGAATCTATGTTAGAATCTAATTCGAATCATGGTTCAGTACAGTTCCAGGTCTAGAATATTCTGGTGGTATACTAATTTTTTTCAAAAAATTTATTTCATGCTCTAACACTTTGTGTGAAATATCTAAGTAGTATTTTTCTGTTGAATTCTTCTATCTTAGAATAAACAATTAAAGTTTTTTATGTTTCAAAGTCGTTTTTAACCGTAACTGTTAACAAAAGATGTTTTTGTTTCATGGAAGTTATTGCGAAAACCAATATTTTAAATTTTAATTCAGATTCAGATTTACAAATATGGTGCTTGACTTTTCGGATTCGAATTCGAAATAAAGCAAGTGAATTCACAAAGACATAATATTAAAGCAAACAAAAATCAACACTTAAAATGTCTGAAACCACTAAAGCTGTTCAAAGCACACATAATATTTCTGTAATTCAATTATTGTGTAACAATAAGCCTGATTGTATTGAGATTACTCCTTTGTCTAATATATTTCAATTATTCTATATTTAAATCTGACCCGGTGACCTGTTATAATCAAAAGAAATAATTAAACCGGCTGATCTGCCAACGAATCCCTGACCCGGTGACTCGTAGACCCAGTGACCTAGTTGGGTAGATACACCTTATAGTTTATTATACCGATATTTATATGAATATCACAGCCATACATTCCTATATATGTATAGATATCATTCTAGGCAGGTTAGAACAATTATTCAATGTAATAACGTGGCCTGAAAATGATGTTGACCGGTTTTACTTTAAATTTCAAAATTTTGCAGGATCGCAAAATCAATTTGTTCACGCATCCATGAGCTAGGGTGGTGTTAATCTTCTATTTCCTGGGATAATAAACTTTATAATATATTATTATTGTGAATGAAATTATATGAAATGAGCAATTGATTTTGAAATCGTAATCCCCAAATCATCTACATATGAAGCAAAATTTTAATTACATAAAAACTAGAGCTTTAATAAATTTTAGAACACAAAAGAAAAAGTGCTTTCAAATTTTGCATTATTTAATATATTCAATAGCTCAACTTGAGGTTTACGTGTTACTTAGGCAGTAACTCTGGTGGATCTATAGGAGGAGCAGGGGGCGACAATTCCTCTGATGAGATTTTTAACAGAGTGACGCCCCTTTTGCAAGCAAATATATGTCAGCCCTCAATATGCTGATCACTGCTTTAGATATTTCTTATCAATATTTGAACGATAACCTTACTAATGTAAATATAGATGATTCAATAATGGAAATTGTTGAAATATATGCCATTAGTTTCCGATGTTAAAGTCCTTTGAGAGTGGTCGCGTCCTGGGCCTCGTAGTGGCCTTACAGAACTGGGAAGGTAACAAAAAATTAAACTGCAGACGATATCAGTACTGTGTCAGAATCAACATGATTATGTTTTTGTTAGAGGCAAATTTTGTGGTCCTGGAGATCTCTCGCATATATAGAATATGAATTTGCATTGAGTGCTCATTTTTACTTTTTCTTTTGGTTTTTGTTTCTGCATGCTTTCCATTTTAACATTAAAAATCAATTATTAATTTAGAAAATTAATGTTTAGTGAACAAATGTGTACTTTGGACTAAACTACTAATTGTTTCTTCACAAACAATATATTTTGTCATCTCTATTGTTCCCATAATAGGTACTTTAAATTGAAAGCACGTATTTTTAATAACTATTATTTCATAGTTTAAATTAAGAGGATTCAAATAGTGTGGGTGAAGGAGTTGTATTTCAAGAAATTTATTTTAAGTTTTTATTTAAATTTCTTTTTGTATATTTCATAAATGAAAAATAATTAGCTATATCATTTTTAATTCAACAAAATTAGAAAACACAAAAATCCTCATCATCATGTTTGATAAAAAGTACATCTATGGACACACAAACTATTATTGAAGTAATTATACATTCATTGGCTTTACATTAATAGGGCTTCTAGATGCAATAATAGCAAGTGAAAATAATGATAATAGTGTAATTTTTGCAAAACCCAAAGGTTAAAGAATTTTATTGAGAAATATGTGAACTCATTGGAAAAAGGTTTGGTTGAAATTTATTTAAAAATATTGGCGTTTTTATTTTTTTGACACACTTGACTAGGGGCCCAAAGTACATTTTGCCCCCTTTGATGTAGAATCCTGGCTCCACTACTGGGCAGTAGTGTGTTCAACTGAAGCTGAAACTAACGGTATTGAAATGAATTGATCACAGCTGAAACTGAAATCAATATTAAATGTTAAACTGATTTAAAGCCGAGTTTTGAAACAAATTTTTACTTAGATTTCTAGATAAAAAGATACAGTTAAGCATACTTGATGGTTCCATAGAAAATCTGAATTTTCAATGAAAAAAAGTTAATTTCATGAAGTTCTTTTGGAAAGTAAAACACCTTGGTTTTCTTAAATGTGCCAACATTACACTCGAGCACTTTCACAAACATATGTTTCTACATTTTACGATTTCCAATGGCATAATTGACCAGCTGTAAATTGCTAAAAACGTAAATAAACGGATTGTCCTTTTAAAAGAGCATGGTTAAAAATTTCTTGTCGCCTTTTGGCGCCTAGAAAATATTAGACGATAAACTGAAATGTAAAACTGAAACTGAAATTATCTGGATTTTAATTGAGTTCAACACACTATCATGCATTCTTGCATTTGGTAGAATATTATATTCTATTGAACAAATATTAAAAAATTCATTTTAGAAACGTATAGAAAGCTCATTTCGCTTTGCTTAAAAGGTTCTATCTGTTGCCAATTTTTCAAATAATATTTAAAATACCGGATTAGTTGTTTTAATGAAGCATAGTTCAAAAAAACTTCATTTACATAGAATGCAAAACTACTGACGTGTCTTGAAAGACAAATTTTGTCTGCTTTTAGTCGCTGATTGTCTCTAGCATATTTCTAAGCAAAAAAAACTAAAACTACATTCTGCAGAGTATATTAGATGCAGATTTTGATGATCGGTAATGATTTTATAGGAAGACATTTTTGTATATGAGCGGAGTAGCATCAACATACTATGTCAAATTGAAAAAATATAGCGGCAAAAACGAGAATAAACTTCCACATTTTGCTGTAATTTAGATTTCATTTTTGAAAGCATGCTTGAATAATTAATGTGACATTAGTTTATAACATTATTGGAAAATAGTTATCTGTTTACATTATACCTTAATTAAATTTTTACGATTAAGAAGTCTGGTATAATTGAACCAGGTATGTACTGCATGTATATATGTATGTATATATATATA
>CABFPE010000002.1:286146-302005 GCA_900660155.1 Hofstenia miamia
ATATATATATATATATATATATATATAAGAGAAAGTGATTATATTACTGCTAAGATTATTTAGAAAAAGTTATTTGGATTAAAGCTATTCTAAACTAACCTTTAAAGTATTTCCAGAGGTATAACATTAATACATTGGTTCTTTAAAGTGGTTGTGATTGCATTAAAAGAAAGTGACCGCTGATGTATAATTTCTTGATAGGGAGATTTGTTCTCGTGCTCTTCAGCGAGGCACTTCTCAACTTGGATTGGATAGCATTTCTCACCTACATGAATCTCTCCTGTCGACAACACGTTCTAGAGTCAATGACTGATGAAGGAGGGAGTAGGGTCGCGGCTGGAACTGGCATGTACATCAAAAAAACAAATTCTGCACTAATTTTCCAAAACTTTTTAGCAAAATGTATAGATTTTGTTGCCTTCTAGTTTAACAAGTTATCATTTTATTTAAAAATTTATTTTGCAACTAGAGCTAAAAATGGGACATGGCTTATTTTCAATTCATATGCAAAAAGCTTTAAATCCAGTTATATAACTTTTGCAGATTAAATAAATGTTACATGAAACTGTATTTGAGGCGTTCTAGCACAACCTGTTACTATTTTTAGCAATAGCAACCAATGAAATTAACTGACAGATTTACATTGCTCTTAGGAAAGCTTTTAAGAAAATGAATAAGATTAATATATTAATTGAAATAAACAAATCACATCTGAATTATCTAATTTATAAAGTAAAATAATCTTAGAAGTTTATGTGGAAAAATTGACTGACTTTTTTGTAGAACTTAAGATTGTGCTATATCTTCTCTAACGAAGCTGCTTCAAATTATACCATGTATATAGTCAATGTTGAGAAGTTTCAACTCATTATAGAAACGATAACAATAACAATAGCTTTTATTGTCTTGCCGCCAGCGTGCAAGAAAATCAACAACAAAAAGAACTAAAATGTTTATAACATTGGAACATTCTTCTATAAGTAAAGATGTGCCTGTATATATCAGGAAACATGAGGGGTAATTTCCGAGACACCTAGTTAGGAAAAGTATCATGCAGTGGATGACTCGGGTCAGAAGTGACACATTTGTAATATTTTAGTCTTCAACTACCAAAATATAAAGCTTCAAATTATAATCAACGTTTCAAAGGAATATATTCTTTCATAAAGCTTGCTCTTTCAAATCTCGTTGGTATTTTATCAAGAAATATTTTTTTAGCACCCACCCTAAAAACAACAATGGCATGCGTGATTTGTGGTATAAATAGTGTTTTTGAAGTCTTTTAGTATTAGAGGCTGACTGTAAATGATAATTATCCAAGTTTTTTATAAGATAAGAGGTTCTTATATATTTCTTAGATAGTGTACATTTATTTTGTAACACTTAATGGCAGTTTACAATATAACACTAATCGGGTAATATGAGTTGATTTACTTTTTTGATATTAAATATCATTTTGGGAAATTCCTGAACTTTAGAGAAAGATACAATTATATGTTGAAATTCTTTCAAGTACGAAATTATTTTCTAAGCATCTATGATTTTGCCTGCTTTTTCAAATGCAGAACTATATTTTTTGTGAACTATATTACCAATGAGAAAGATTTGAGACTTTAGCCTCACTTTAAATGCACTTATGGTATCAGACATTCAGAGATAGAACATTTTATACTTTCGTACCAAAAACTGATAACGCACGGGAAGTGTTGGACGAAGTAACAGTCAGAGTTGATGACTAGATATAAGCTGTCTATACACTAAGGGAGATTTTGCAAACAATGCGATGTCATATTGTAGAGATGCATCAACTTATAAATTTGGATTTCAAGAATATGCATAGTTCCTAAAGGTTTTTTGTGAATTATTCTAGTTTTTGAATACCAAAAATATGTATATTATATTGGACAATGCACTTTTCTAGCGTGTTGATTTACCTGACATTTGAAAGCATTTAGTTTGATAGAAAACGTAGTAAATCGAATATTGAATTGTTGCAATGTCCAGCAATGAAGATATGAATGTGGATTTTAGCAAATACATTAGGATCAAACAACTGTCAGAGCTTCAGCAAAAGGTTAGTAAAATTTTAAAATTTATGAGGCATACTACAGTGTAGATTGTGAGTCAATGGCATTAAATCTTTAACTTGATCTCTCTGATTCGGTAATGTTAAGTAAGATAATTAACAACCGATTCAATATAGACCATAGCTTTCTGCTCATTTACAATCTAGAAAGAATAAATGAAGCCCTCCAATTTCGATTGGCCATGCCTAACCCTCTAGAGTCCACAAGGAAACGAAGCCGATTTAGTAGCGAAAACGTATGATATTGCATTAAGCAAATGGTAAGCAGCACCCTATTACCCAAAATTAAATTTTGAAATGCATCTATGACCCCACCCAAGTCTTTAAGTTATAAATAAAACATATATGTATTACTCTGTGTCGCAGCCCCTCTTAAACATTTTTGGAATACTCAATATCCTGCTCAAGCTTTGCTTGGGAATTTTGAAAGCATTTGGACCGGATGTTGCTGGTTTTGAGTTCCATCTTTCTAGGATGAATATATATGTGAAAAAAATTATACAAAATTTTAAAAATACAAATAATTATTCTTGGTTACTTCCTCGTTAATTGCCGATGTCAAACAGCGACAACGCAAATGATTAGCAAATCAACCGTATTTGAAATACGAGAGTAGATTTTTATTTGATCGACAATGTCTGTTAACGATATTAAATTGAAAGCACGTCAATTACTCTATTATTTGCAAGTGATCTTGAAGAAGCCCTTGTAGATGAATTCTTAAGTATGATACTAATAATAAAAATACGTGGAAATGACAATCAAAAGTGAAATAAAGACATGTATATAATAATAAGCACCATGAGTTATATTTCAATAACTTATTTAACAAATGATACATGAAATATAAGAAATAATATTATGCAAATACATATATTTTCTCGATCATTCCTTACCACACATTTAATCTCTTAGATGATCCTAATATAAATTGTTTTTTAGCAAATTCTCTTTTATCAGTTTCTTGAATATTTTGATATTGGAGGCATTACCTATTTGTGTATCCAATTTATTCCATATGTTTATCGCGCTAACTACAAATGAATCTTGATAAGCTTTGCACTTAACTTTCCTATTATTGATAAAGATATTAGTGAATTTTTGCAAGTAATGACATTGTCTAGAAACCTAGTTGCTGGTGACAATTTGTGCAAATATTTGTACAAAGTTACCAAACTAGAAAACTTTTGATATTTAGGTGACAGTATTTTCAGTTGTTGTAGTTTTATGCGAGTAGCTTGGTTGTTAATTTGAAACAATGTGGTATGGACCAGTTAAATACAGTATTAATGTGTTCTTGTTGACTCATAATAATAAGAGTTAAAGCAAATTTATTGCTTAATTAAATAACAATAACTACAAACTGACACACACAAACAAATGCACAAAAATATAATTATACAAAAATATGCACTTTGCTTAAGGGGCCTAAAATTTATATAAATTGAGTCCAGATGCTTAATTCATTTGCAATTCAAATTAATGACTGCTTTTTCAGTGAAATTTATTTTATTTTTTCTTAAAATGTTAATAATTTTCTTCAGTTTTAACTTCCACATTGAGATTATTCTATAATTTCGTGATATAAAAATTTAATTCCAGATGCCATTTTTCTTAATTTTAAATACAAAAACCCAATAAATGTTAAATCTTGTTCAATTGTTACTCCTAAATTACACACTGATTTACATTGCTCAACTACATTTTTATATATGCTAATTTTGATATTTTCATAAATCAATATAATCAATGTCTGTGTGAATGGTTGTGTAGGTGCTCAATGTTAGATATATCTTTCGAATGCATGAAGTGTATTATGGTCCACTAATGTATATTGTTACTTTAGAAGAAATTTTTTCAATTTTTTCCTAAACTTTTCTTAGTTTTTTTCTAGTCGCGTTTCATAATCAAAATTATTCCACAATTTACTTGATATGTGATGAAAGCCATTAGAATTTTTATTTAAACACAAAGATTTTTGCGATCGCTCATTTAATTTAATAGTCATTGGGGAAAAGGAGAGTTTTTTGTAGAGATTTGAATTTAAATAAGATAGATAGCATATGCAGATTAATTTGGTAAAACGGAGATAATATTTTATATTTATTACGATACTCTGATGCTTTGGCATGCTTTTGTGTAAAGTTTAGAGTTTTTATACACCAATTAAATGTCTTTGATAGAAGCATACGATGTTTGGAATTTAGGTTAGTTAAAGAAAAGTACAGTTTTGAAAATGAGACAAACAAAAAGCATGTATCAGTTGTTTGTGACGATTTCTTGATATTACATTGCGTAAGTGATAAATATATCTAAAGCCTGCAGTAATTTTTTTAATCTTATTCAGTAGAAATTTTTCAAATTTTAATTTATTATCTATCTCCACTCTGAAACAGTTGACTGACTCACTTTGATTTATTGGCTTATTATTCATCTTAAGTTCTATATCACTTATTAGGTTTTTTTGTGCCGTCGGTGAGAAAATTATAAATTGTGTTTTTTCAATATTTAGTTTTAGTTGATTGTTTGTAAAATATTTGTTTAATTTTTCTACATCTGTTTGGAGGTTTTTTGTAGCATCAAAACCATTTTTTGGGTATTTATTAGGCATGTGTCGTCAGCCTTTACAAAAATTTCAAATAAAATACTGCCAAGTACAGTACCTTGGGGTACATCATTATCAGTCGTAACATAACTTGATTTTTTACTGTTTAGTATTCGAGGCAAGGCATAAGGGAGGGAAAGGATTGCTAAGTGTGGAGGAAACTGTAGAAGCAGAAGCACTAGGGCTAAAGAAGTACGTAGAAGCACAACCTAGAGAGTCAATACTGGAGGTCACTAAGGAGTTAAGGAAGATAAGAGCTGACAGTGAAAGAAAGACAGCTTACCAGAGTAGGATGGAATTAGGGAGACAAACAAGGTATAGGCAAAAGACAATGCAAGGAGAATACTGGAGGAACACAGAAAAATGTGACAGAGAAGAAAGCAACAAGTGGTTAAAGAAGGCAGGACTAAAAAGAGAAACAGAAGCACTGATAATGGCAGCGCAAGAGCAAGCAATAAGAACAAACTGGGTGAAGAAGCATATAGACAGAAGAGTAGAAGTAAGTGATAAGTGTAGGCTATGTAAGAAAGAGGCGGAGACAGTAGATCATCTGATAGCAGGGTGTGAGAAGTTGGCACAGAATGAGTATAAGTTCAGGCATGATAAGGTGGGAAGAATGGTACACTGGAGTTTGAGCAGGCAGCATGGGTTAGAAGCAGGAGACAAGTGGTATGAGCACAAGCCACAGGGTGTCAGAGAANTGATAAGTGTAGGCTATGTAAGAAAGAGGCGGAGACAGTAGATCATCTGATAGCAGGGTGTGAGAAGTTGGCACAGAATGAGTATAAGTTCAG
Organism: Hofstenia miamia; assembly: GCA_900660155.1. Lineage (NCBI taxonomy): Eukaryota > Metazoa > Xenacoelomorpha > Acoela > Hofsteniidae > Hofstenia > Hofstenia miamia. The sequence continues at coordinate 291,632 of CABFPE010000002.1, forward strand.
GCATGACAAGGTGGGAAGAATGGTACACTGGAGTTTGAGCAGGCAGCATGGGTTAGAAGCAGGAGACAAGTGGTATGAGCACAAGCCACAGGGTGTCATAGAAAATGAGAAGGTTAAGATACTGTGGGACTTCAACATACAGACGAGCAAAGTGATAGAAGCACGGAGGCCAGACATAGTAGTGGTAGACAAAGAGAAAAGATTAGGAACAGTGATAGACATAGCAGTACCAAAGGACAGAAATGTAGAAAGCAAGGAGAAAGAGAAGATAGACAAGTATAGAGAGTTGGCAGAGGAAATAGAAATCTTGTGAGAAATAATAATAATAATAATAATATAATAATAATAATAATAATAATAATAATAATAATAATAATAATAATAATAATAATAATAGTATTATTATTCCCCGAGAGCCAAAGCAATTTATTTGCTAAAAAGGTACAATTTTAATACTACAAACTAATTATGCATGCATAATATATTATAATAATAATAAATGTGTGTGTGTGTGCGTGTCTATGTATGTAGTGAGCTCGGTGTAAGAAATCGGTAAATGTGTTCAGCATGCTTGTGTCTCCAATTGTGCTGACAAATCAACTTGGTGTTAAGATATATGATGATCTTAATTGTGCCATACACTCATGGTTTTCAATATAATTAAGTGTTCTAAATGCTCGGAACCTTTTTTTAAAAATTCATTTAGTTAAATGCGTTACTTAAGTCAAGTAAAGTAACCTCTCTGAACAAATTATGATTTAAATTTAGTTTTATCTTTTGTGTCATTGATAAAATCGCATCAGATGTACTGAATTCAGGTTGAAATCCAAATTGATAAAATTAATGAACTTGTACATTTGTACAGCTAAAAATTTTTCAAATAATCTTGAGAAAGGGTGTGTCATGCAAATTGGTGTGTAGTTCATGGATCTAGCGGATCACCTTTTTTAAATAACGGTGAAATATCCGATTGTATTAAAATTATGGGAAAGTCATTATTAATAATACAATATGGCAGGTTACTGGATCCACAAGATTTATTATTATCTAGCTTATTTAATACATTTCTAAGAAATTAAGTTGAAATGAACTGTTCCTTTCTGATATCATCTTGTTGGGATAAAGAGTTTCTATTTTCTTCAATTTTAAAATTGAATTTACCTATATTTTCAAAATTTCATTTATCTCAAATTAATTATGTCAATGCTCTTGATGATTTTGTTGATACTCATGAAAAATTTCTTTCCGCTATTGGAAAACGTATATGGTTATCTTCGACAAGTAGGTCTGATTTAGCCTTCGAAGTTAGTTTTCTCTCAACTCAAAATGATAGCAATTCAGAAACATTTGCAAAAGTATCAAAACTTGTTTTGATATGAAAAGGCCAAAATAATTATTTGGGATTTTCTAATGGGGCAAGTGGTGCAACGTTTCCTGTTTGTGTATGCATTCAGATGCATCCTTCGGCAATCCTATTTGGGGAGGTTTGATCATTTTTGGCAGCGATTTAATTGCATGGTCTTCTAGGAAGTTAAGACGCGTATCACGAAGTGCATTAATAGCTGAACCAATTGCACTAGTGGATAATATTGACCTACTGTATGATATTCGTCATATGCTACAATCTTTAATTGGGTGCTCTCAACTATTATTTCCTGCTGATGTATATTCACTGACAGTCAGTTTCTAGTTAATGGTGTTCATTCTGAATCCGCCCCACTTGAAAAACGACTAGCAATTGATTTTAATTATATAAGAGAAGGTATTAAACGAGATGTTTACAAACTTCATCATATCCCTGGTGACAAGATGATTGCCGACAGTTTAACCAAATCTAAAGGCCATTCTACTTTATTTCAACTTTTATGGAAAAACGATTCTTGAATAGAAAACTGGGAATATGATAATCAATGAAATACCAGTAATTTATTAAATATAATGTCATACCAGTAAATGTTTATTTGAATTTATTGATAATTCAGTTTTTAAATTTACTTGCTAAAACATAGTTTGTTTTATGTTATTTCACGACTATGTGGGAGGTATTGAATATTTTACACTGGTTTGAGTTATCTTTCTTATTCTTGTACGTCCTATTATCAAATTTAACTTCTTCAATACTTATACATAGCCCCTTAATTTTGCTAATGCTTTTATTAAGAAAATGCCATTTTTTCGTTAGATTTTTTAATCGTTTGAAGTAGTCATTTAGCTTAGATTTGTAATTCAATCTGGGGCTCCTTTTGATTAATTGTTTAGCTTTATCATAATTATTCCAATTAAGATTGATGAGATTCGATTGCGCAAATTCAAAGAGTTTATTTTTATTAATAACCAGTTCTTTTAATTAAACTTATGGTTACTAACATAAAAGCAGAGATTATAATCACTAAACGATTTAAACATATGGCTTCTATATTTATTACACCTATCGGTTAAAAAATAGTCAATTGAATTAGAAAATCTAGTCGTATTGGTTTATTAATGGATTGAAAATCAAGAATATCAGAAATATGATCAATTCGATTTGATTCAGGTGAATTTAGGTAATTGAAATTAAAATCTCCTTGGAAATATTTTCAAAAATTGCATATTCAATTTTTTCAATTTTATGATTACAAAATTTAGAGATATAATTTTTATTTGGTTTATAGTAAAAGGTTTATAAGCTCGCTGGTTCCACAAACATAGAAAGCTTATAGATTTTGTAAAACCTCTGACTATATCAACGACCTTCAGATCTGTACAAATTAGCCACTGATGCTCCTCAACAAATTCTGAATAAAATTATCTTTAAATTGTCATAAATTTCTCGTAATTTGGTCAAATGCACTGCAGGCAAAGACTGATATTTAGTTCCATTGTGAAGAAGGACTGCTTTGATACTGAGCTCTGATGCATCAATAAACAACCACCACTAATTAGAAACATGATCAACCCCAAGCACGTGGAACAAACCTAGTATGCTAGTATAATAACACAGATCATCAGACATGGCAAAATATGGCAACAGTGCATTTGTAGACACAAATTTTGGTGTTATCATTAAGCAGATTCCTAGCTGTTTTTTAATATTTACACTTTTTAATTTTTACTGTATTGTTTGACGTTTGGGTCCCTGGGACTTAATAAATTATTTATTTATTTTTTATTCCACTCCTTAAAACACAATCCGAGTAAATCACATTTGGCCTTTCGTGAGAGCCAAATCATGAACTAGATCATTTAAATCACTTTGAGTTAAGTGGGGTTGTTTTTCTTCAAGATTACTTGGAGTATAATTTTCATCATCATCTATAATTTCATCAGAAGAAGATTCATTTGATAAACCTGGACGAAAAACTGGAATTGGAACTGCATTAGAATATGAAGCAGGTCTTATAGCCAATGGTATATTTGGATAATTCATTGACTTTTTAGAACGTCTATCATGCAAAAATAGTAGTCGCTGACTTGATTCATTTGTTCTCCCGAAGTCGTTGGTATACAAAAATTAAATGGTCTTCCAGTTCATTGCCAATTTGAAAAACTTTTAACACATGATGAACAACAGAAGTGTAGCGTCCATGATCTATCTTGATCTCCAAGTTTAATACCAAAGTACGCTTGATAAAGCTGTTTTGTATTTGATGTTTTTGCCTGCCTGTTTTTTTATTGTATAGCAAAAATATTGGCATCATTAGAGCATGAACAAGATGACATGTTTATTAAACTAAAAGTAGAAAGTGAACGTTAATTGGTTATCAAATTGCTTAAAATAAACGGACCAATTAATTAGAACCTGTAAACAACAGGTAGCATGACTTAGACTTTATGGGATAAAATGAATGCTATTTTCAGAAATAGTGTAAGAATCTAGCCCTAGAACAGCATGCGCACTTTTTGTCAAACATTTTTGTTTTTCAGTGTTCGCTTAAATTACATTGTCGCGATTTGCTGATTACTCGGTGGGTTTTTACCAGTGCTACCTTGTTTAGCGCTTGATTGATCTGTGTCGCAATGGAATTTAACATGTAGTAACCAGAATTTAAGGTAAAACTATAGTTGAATGGAGCATTTTTCATGATTTCATCGGAATAGTTTTTGAAATCCCTAGAATAAATTGTTTTAAATCTAGAAAGCTTAATTATACTACTGTAAATACAGTGAGTGATCACTGAAGGAATATCTGAAATTTCATTGAATTCAAACTTTATATACTCTACAAAAAAGTTCTTATTTTGATTATAAGTAACATTCTGATGGATAGATGGGGATCACATTTCTGCTTCATGGATAGACCTGAAATTCTAGTGTAAATTCACTTCCACCTCTCCCAAACCCCCATCACCATTTTTATTTTACCACAAAGTGGTGTATGCAAATAAAATTAAAATAAATTTATACAGAGAAAAATATGAACAAAACTAGAGAAACGAGTGATCGAGGGAGCAGATACAGAATGGGATACAGAAGAAATGCGAGGAGTTTATTTTTAAAAATTCGAGGGTTAGACCAAAGATCTAGTTTTAGATTTGAAATAATGAGAGATTATACGATAGAAATAATTATGAGAACAAGCTGTTTTATAAAACGAGGGAAATGAAACAAAACATTAGAGGAAGAGTGAGAATTACATGTAGGATTGGAGAAGGTAAGAAAATCGAAAAAATCAAAGTCATAAATGTCAAGAAGTAATTTGTAATATTATCACAAACACTTTGTAAGCCATTCACAATCAATATCTGCAAATATTTCGGCGGCAATTCCTCGGGTTTGATGGGTTGGATTGAACTCTTACATATGTTTTCGGCCCATGTCTATCTCTTATAAAGGGTGAACACAACAACTACTGATATTAGTGGTCGGATCCGACCACTGCAGGCATTAAGAGTTGTATACGCATAGTATGCTATCAGACACTTCGCTAAGAATTAATTTTTTGATTAATTCATTTAACTCTCTAAATAAAAAATGTCGTAGATTTTTCTCACTGAATGACTCATAGTGGGCATTTAATATGAGATCAAAGAAAGAAAGTGGTTAAATCTGATCACTTAGGCTTTATAGCCTAACATATTAGAATACTAGGGGGGCAAGAAATAATGTATTAAACGAGCTATGTTTATTACAACACTTAGAAGCTTCATCTGGTTTTTTAAAATTTAATTTATTTTCACAACTATATCCCTTCGCTTTGTGTTACCTTAATATAGTAATTTGTAATCCAATTGTGTTATTACATGAGCGAAATTCAAAATAAATAGCTCTAAATAAAGAGGTCTCAATTGCATCTATTAGAAAAATATCTACCACACGTAATTAGGGTTCATCAAACATTTAAATGGGTGATGATATCAGTCTTTCATGTGAAAGAAATACTTTAAATCAATATAATCATTTTAAAAATAAGAAATGCTCAATAACACATTAATACTCATATTTTTTGTAATTTTATGATATGGGGATGAGCAATTGCCCAGTATTGTCACAATGTACTGGCGGCTATGTAGGCCACATTAAATCGGTTCCCTCTAACATTTACGATTTCACGAAATTCCTACTTTCAAGATCTTACTGCAGCAGATATATATTACCATTACAGCATACAATGGCCTTATCAATATACATGAAGTTGCTATTGGATGATATATTATTATTTTGCTAGGCTTTCTTATTTTTAGTGAACATGAATTGCACATTAATATTTGATGTACATTGAACACTTTGAATTGAAAAATTATTGTGTTTGATAATCATGCAAAGTCTTGCAAATTGGTTAAATGGATACTTTCATAAACAAGTGAGCAGGTGATGCATGAAGCTGAAATGAATTCACAAAATTCTATTTTCTAACACTTATTGAAATATCAGCCAGCACAAACATAGATCAGATTATGTGTAGATCACAAGAGTCAATTCAAAAGAACCTTCATGAAATTAGCAGGCAACAGCATATCCAATACGCTGAACAGTTTTGCCTCAATGTTTTTGGAGGGGGTCTTCTTTCATCCTAAAACAGTTTTTCTGTAAATAACTTAAAAAATGCTGCTCGATACATTGGTCCACTTGCAAAATATAACAAAAAATTAATTGACGCATCCGTTATCGCCATGGTAAATCTCGTCTGATTAATCAGCATTATAAGAGCTTCTTCTTGAACACCAGTCGCTCGCAAATTGAAAGTTAATGCAGTCAATACAACGGCCGATAGAATGAAAAATCAAAACGCTGTGGAATTAGTAAAAAGCATGATTGTCAACCGCCTTTCAGTCGAATTCGCTTTTTGCCGCTTTCGTAGTGAGTAGGCAAAATATAAGTTTGCAAATAGCACCACGCTGAAGGGTATAACAAAAACAAACAATGGCACATGAATGCCTCCATACCATTGAATAAATGCATCACTTGCATGCATTATGCAATTTGAATCAATTAATTTGAACTTTATTAGATTTAGGGAACATATCCCATAAGAAAATAATACAACGCCAAAACTGATCTTGTACGCTAATTGAGGTTTACTGTTCTGCTTGTACCAAACTGGAAATCTAATTGCTGCTACTCGATCTAATGCGAGAATCATTACGTGATAAACTGAAGCTAAATTACTGCCCCAACTGTGGAACACCAAAATCTAAATTATGTAATTATAAAAACAAGTTTTCAGAAATCTTGACGTGGAGCAGCTTTAAAATTTGCAAATAGAAATTTGAACAAAATAAAATATTTGTATATATATATATATATATATATATATATATATATTTATATATTTTTTCTTATTAAACCAATAACGTTAATATGTTTATTTCTACTTATCATTATGGCATCGTAAGTTGATCAATAAATTCATGGGAAAAGAACCCGCAAAAAAATACCTTGAAACAAGCTGTGCGAGTTCAGATCCTTTGACCCGCAATAATCCTGGTAAATTTGGCTTATTTTTTGTGAACTCTCTCTATGTGATCTGTCTTCACATTCTTTATCTTTCGCAATGTCATTATATCATAATTGATAACATGATTCCAAAGATGATTTAATGAGTTGAATGGTGAGAAGTAAATATGCAAAATATCTGTTTGCGAAACACTACTGAAGTGAGTTGTTTAATGAAATGAATTTTCCCATTTCCAATTATTTAATCTACAAATTCTTTTATCTGAATATTGATAAAATAACTGATTAGAGATACTTTGTCAAATATATTGGAATATATACCTGGCAGAATTTTGAAACCAATTCTAAGTGAGCTGCTACATTGTAAATATCCAAGCGTCCTCTTGAAATTCTATTGCTATTTCAACTACACTTTCATTGCAAGAAGATGTCTAGGCTTTGTAGAACAATGAATTGGTGGCTTATGAAAATTATCAATTAGTTGATGTTGACTAATTGGTTTGTTATGTTTATGTACATATACTTGGTTCGTCTGGATCAAAGTTGGAACAGGCCGGTAGTTGCCCGGCAACATCTAATACCGACCGGCCAGTTTTCGGGCGGTTGTGGCTGTTAAATTTTATTTGCATTGTATATTTAATATATGTATGTACATTATATATATATATATATATATGCGTTTATATGCATGTTTATGTATAGATACATATATATTAGGCCACTGCGAGCACTCGAACTTGACTCGAGGTCCAAAAGATCAACTCTACATTTTGAATGGAATCTATTTTTCTTCAATTTTTGGCTATAATGCGAAGATTCTATTGACATTTCACTTTTTTAACAAATTGCGAGCTGTCAAGTTTGATTTTTCTCATTTAGTTTAACATTTTTATGTCTTTTCTACATTTATATATGGTAGCCGAGTTATATATACTCTAGTATAAGGAGGAAAATATATTTGTAACTCGACTTGAACTCTCGAGTTAAGGTCCCAACTCCACTCAAATCTAAAAATGTCAACTCGCAGTGGCCCAATATATATATATATATATATATATATAATCTGGATTAATTTAGAAATATGCCTAGCGCAAATTTTAAAATATTACAACAACATTCCTAGCAAACACAATTTTGAAATTTACTATATAATATTTCCTTGATGTAACTTTAATCAGTTTTTTATTTTTTCAGTGAATTTAAAATGTCAATTTTTCAGTTAGTTTAGTTTTGTATATTTTTGAATCATTATGATTTACAGAATAACTCAAATTATAGCCAAAATGGGATTCCAAAGAGATAAATTTAAGAGTTATTCTAATTACGATTCTGTTGTATTGCTAAGCAATAAAATTTTGTGAACCTTTAGATTTTCATAGAATTTTCTCCTAAACTAAAAAAAATATTCCCTACTTATCAGATAAAACAAGAAATAATTTTTAATTCGACCGGTCTTTCTTGAAATTTCCAAGCGGCTGTAGGTCGGGAAACTCCAACCCCTTGTTAAAACGGTCCTAGCCATTCGGTATCCGGTTTTATCTTTGGCCTGGATAGCACAAAATACCCGTAAAGGGGCACTGCAGTCTTATATATTGTTCACAAAATAGTGTTTTGATTTTAATCACATTCTTTGTATTTTAACAAAATTTTATCTCTGTTGAAACAGTCTACATTTTCACAAGAATTATAAAATTGAATGCTTACCTATGGATTTCATCTTTTTGCCAGGTGTTATCATTGGTGCCTAAAAAGTTGAAAGCATTTGTGTTGATTGAGTAAATAATTGTCTCAAGTACCTGTCAGTTAGATGTAAGTCAGTTATTTAGAAAGCTAATAGTAGATTACTTAAGTACGTTGATACTCTACAAACAAAATCAATAAGTCAAGAGCTAACTAATTATAAATAGGGATTATTGGGTGACACAGTAGGTAGCTGTTCTAAAGATTCCGATCTACCGTTTACAACTCCCGGGATAGCACTTTGAAATTAAAGTAAGAACAAAATTATTTTATACGTTATTAAGTTGAAATTCACTCTACGACCTGAATACCATTTTTTGTTACCATTTTGTATGCGAAAGTTCATTATAATGACAATTGAATATTAAATTTTTAGAAATGTGTTCATTCAATATCCTCGTTAACATTCATGAACTCATTGTCAAATATAAGATTTTAGAAAATAAATTCCCAACGTGCAATCTAAAAATTTTTCAGAAGCAAATAATTTTTGCCTTTCATCAAAAAGTTACTGGATACTTTGAAAATTAACAAAATGAGAAAATGAGAGCGCTGTATACAAATGTCAGTCTCGAGTATATGCATGCTTTCTCTCTCTCTCTCTCTCTCTCTCTATATATATATATATATATATATATATATATNATAATCGTTTTAACGGGCTTGATTCTTAGATATTTTAGTAATTATCATATTTTATCACACAGATCTAATGGCTTATGTCTATTAAGCATTGCAAGAATTTAAGCTTCATATGACTTCATTTGATGTTTTTAATTTATTACCATGGAATCTTAGATTTTAAAATAATTATGAATCTTTTAAAAATGGTATAAAGACGCACTTATTTAGTCCATTTATTCCAAAACAAAACAGAGAAGTTCAAATGTACTTTCAAGTGATCCCTATGACGCAAATTCATATAATTCATCACTTAACAAAAAAGGCGGGGAAATCACCGAAACTGACAACATTTTATCAAAAAAACAATTTAATAAAACTTTTCGGAGTTGGGGTTTTCTGTGACACCACTAATAATATAGCTGCATGAATCTTACCCACGCTTACAAATTAGAGCTGTACTCTTTTATTAGTGACTTCAACAACTAATAATTTAATTTTAGTTATATTTTCTAAGTTCACATAATAGATTACCATAGTTGTGTTTCATATGTCAAAGCTAGTTCCGAATGTTTTTTTCAATGATAAATTTTAAATGAATCCACATTCGCGATTTTTATGGACTACTTTAAAATTTTATATTAGAAATGAGCTAGTATACTAGTGACATAAAAAAAGTCTTATTCGTTGTAAAACGTTTAAAATCATTTGTAAACATGCATTAAATTTATAAGCAAAGTTGTATTTGAAAATATTAATGAATTTGTGATTACTGAATTGTGTAATTTTTTTTCTAGTTTTGCATATATTTGAAATAAATCGATAATCATACTAAATTTATTAACCATTTGAAAGTGTTTTATTCTCAAGTTAAGATTTTATTTATAAAATTTTATTTTAATAAATTGAAGAACTTTTAATTTACCTTACAAGTAAAGTTGTTGAAGTTCATGAAGTTATACTTATAAAAATTAGCTCCCAATTCGATGTAGCCGTCATGGAAGATAGCGAGTGTATCCCAAATTGCTTGACATTTAATTAGAGTAATTGCAGAATTTTGGAGATTTAATTTCACACATGTAAGAAATGAGCATATGTTGAAAACAATTCCAAACGTGGATATGACAATGCCCGCGA